>SNQJ01S0002887.1:468742-488662 GCA_010110895.2 Picea sitchensis | reverse complement strand
AAAATGTCTCCTTGGTATATATAGGAGACTAGGAGGTTTAATGGCCTAAAGCTGACATAAATAAAATAACATTACTAATCTAAATTACAACTAATGGCCTAAAGCCGACATAAATAAAATAACATTAGTAATCTAATATGCCCCAATTAAGTGGTAATGAGCCAATATTAGGGTTTAACAGAAGAATCCATGATATGGTCAGAAGTTGTTCCATAAATCTTAGTGGCGTGAATACTAGTATGGATCTAAATATCATACCATTGGGGTCCCATGATATTCTGATTGGAATGGATTGGTTGGACAAGCATCATGCTGTCCTATATTTTCATAACAAGACATTTACATGTCTTGATGGAAATGGACAACAGAGCACTATGAAAGGATTTCCAAGACCCATCGCTATAAGGGAGATTTCAGCCTTACAACTAAAAATATGTTTTAGGAAAGGATGTCAATTGTATGCAGCTCATGTGGAAGATCCAGATAATACAAAGGGTCCAAGCCTCGAATATTTCTTGGTACTACAGGAATTTGAAGATGTATTCCAAGAAATACCCGGATTCCCACCAAGAAGGGAGATATATTTCTCAATTTATTTAGTGCCAGGAGCTTCCCCGGTGTCAAAAACACCTTACAGAATGAGCACACTAGAGTTAAAAGAATTACAAATGCAGTTGGAGGAATTTTTGAAGAAAGGGTACATACGTCCAAGTGTTTCAGCTTGGGGAGCACCCGTACTTTTTTTCAAAAAGAAGGATGGAATCTTGAGGCTGTGTATTGACTTCCGACAACTGAACAACTACACTATAAAGAAAAATTATCCTCTACCCCAAATTGATGACCTCTTTGATCAACTAAGAGGAGAAAATATATTCTCAAATATTGACCCGAGGGCAGCATACTATCAGGTAAGAATTAAGGAAGAATACATTCATAAGACAACCTTTAGGACCAGGTATGGGCATTATGAGTTTGTAGTGGTGCCATTTGGACTGACCAATGCACCAACTATCTTCATGTGCTTAATGAATGACATATTCATAAATTATTTGGATAAGTTTGTCATAGTATTCCTGGATGACATACTTATCTATTCTAAGTCTGAAGAGGATCATGAACATCACTTAAGACTGGTATTACAAGTACTGAGAGAACATCAGTTGCATTCCAAGTTGAGTAAGTGTTCTTTTTATCAAAAATAGATCCATTACTTGGGACACATTATTTCAGAGCAGGGCATAATAGTAGATCCAGAGAAGATCGAAGCCATTAGAGGATTTCCAACACCCAGAATGTGTCAGATGTCATATATTTTATGGGATTAGCTGGATACTACAAAAGGTTCATAGTAGGGTTCTCTAAGATTTCTCATCCCACCACTTCTTTGCAAAAGAAGGGAACTAAATTTGAATGGACACTCAAGTGTGAAAATAATTTTAATCTGTTGAAGGAATTACTGACTAGTGCACCTGTGTTAAAGATTGCTGACCCAAATGATTTTTTTTTGGTATGTACAGATGCATGTAAGGAAGGACTTGGGGGAGTCCTCATGCAAAATGGACATGTCATTGGATATGAGTCCATAAATCTTAAGGACATGAGAGGAACTATGCCACGCATGACTTGGAACTTGCTTCCATTGTTGACACCTTGAGGATGTGGAGGCATTATCTCATGGGGAAGAAATTTGAATTAAGGACATACCACATTGGCCCGAAGTATCTTTTTGAACAACTGACCTTGAATGCCAGGAAAAGAAGATGGCTAGAATTTTTAAGTGAATATGACTTCAATTTCAAGCATATCAAAGGAAAGGAGAATAAAGTTGCCTATGTGCTTAGTAGAAGAGTGCATCTCATGCATGCTACTGCTGTCAGTATTAATTAGTCAGACTTGAAGAGAAGAATTTTAGATGGCCTTGTTACAGACCATCATTACCTACAGGTAAAGGAAAACTTACAACAAGGAGATGTACAACAGAAAATAAAGGAGTATGAGATAAAGGAAGATGGATTACTCATGCATAAAAATAGAATCTATGTTCCTAGTTCTGGAGAAATGAGGAATTTGGTACTGAAGGAAATGTATGATGTCCCTTATGCTGGACATCCCGGTCACCATAAAACAATTAGATCAGTAAGAAGACTGCTCTTTTGGCTAGGAATGAAGAAGGATGTTGCTAATTACATCGCTCGATGTATGGAATGTTAGAAGGTGAAGGCTGCATATAGGCACCCAACAATTTTGCCGTAGCCATTGCCAATCCCAGAGAAGAAATGGGAAGTGATCACCATGGATTTCATCACATGATTACCCAGAATGAATAAGAAACATGATTCAATCACGGTGGTGGTTGAAAAATTAACAAAGGCTACTCATTTTGTGCCTGTGAAGACAACGCATATAGCGGCTAATATTATAGAAATTTTCATGAAGGAAATTGCTAGGTTGCATGGGATACCTAGGACAATCGTCTCGGACATAGATACGAAGTTTACCTCCAATTTATGGAGGGGATTGTTTAAAGGATTTGGAAAAAATCTAAACTTTAGCATCGCGTATCACCCCCAGACAAATGGGAAAATAGAGAGGGTCAATTGAATAATTGAAGACATGCTGAGAATGTATGTGATGGATAAGCCATATAAGTGGGAAGATTACTTACACTTGGTTGAGTTTGCATATAATAATGGGTATCAAGATTCATTAAGAATGAACCCATTTGAAGCCTTGTATGGTAGGAAATGGATACTCCAGTAAGCTGGGACAACCTAGCATATAGAGTGGTATTTGGGCCAGATTTTCTCAAGGACATGGAAGACCAAGTGGTTAAGATCAAGTAGAATTTAAAGGCAGCTCAGGATAGATAGAAATTTTATGCAGACAAAAACAGGATAGCTAGAGAATTTAAAGTAGGGGAGCATGTACTTTTGAAAGTGAAGCCCAAGAAAAGCTCTTTGAAATTGGGTAGTTGTTCAAAGATGGAAGCCAGACTCTGTGGTTCATTTGAAATATTGGACATAATAGGGTTAGTTGCATACATGCTTGCATTGCCTGGTTCCATGAATGTGCATAATGTATTTCATGTATCTTTACTAAATAAATATGTACATGAGCCTAACCATGTTATTGATTGGCATCTGATTCAGGTAGAGGCAGAGGGAGATTTTCAGGTTCAACCAATACGGGTATTGGACAAAAAGGTAAAAATGCTCCGAAACTGAGTTATAGAGCTGGTAAAAGTTCAGTGGATCTGCTATGGTCCTGAAGATGCTACCTAGGAGCATGAAGATTCCATGCAGGCAGAGTACCCACAGATTTTTGAATAAATTTGAAATTTTGATCTCTATTTTGTATATGCACTAGGGACAACACCAAAATAAGGGGGAGGGGATGTGACACCCCAAGTTTTGAACCCCCATTTAAATAATGTATTTTTACAATGCTGAGAGGCCAGGGTACCCAAAAAATTAATGAAAGGCTAGTGTGCCCAAGAGATGTAATGTTTTCTATCATTATTAATAATAAATACATGGCTGGCTGCTAGATGGACAAGGACTAGAGTTATAGGGGGCTATGATTCCACAAGAGAGGGGGCTTGAGGGGATAAGTGTTTATTCCTATGTTAATTACACTTTTTTCCTAAGGGAGGGGGTCGGTTACATGAGCTTCTTGGGGAAGGCCAGAAGGTTCTTGATTCCCCATGAAGTTACTTAAACCCACCTCTAGTCTAATGGGGGGGTTCAACTGATGGCTTATTCATTGATTTACTGTACGTTCATTCATTTCCCCTCACGCACTTTCATGCACCCACTCACCCATTCATTGATCCATCCTCACTTGCATCTTGGCTTGGAAAAGGGAAAGGAACTGCTGAGAATTAGCCACATGATAGTTGGCTGTAACGGTCGCTGGTGCAATCCAACTGTGACCTAGGGTCTACATGTCTGAGATGCATTGGCCTGTGCCCTATTTTTCTCACAACTGCGAGTCCTGAGAGTTACAACATTGAGATTCTGGACTAGCTATGTTGGAGGCCCTAGAAAATAAGGAGAAGGACTGCCTGAGGGACTGCGTGGTAGAGAAGGGTGGAGGTCCATTCTCTTGGGGTGGTACAGGCTGGGTAGAAGAGAGATGAGTACTTGGATTTTTTTGGTTGTTGGGAAACCTGTGAGAGATTGAGAGATCACTGGTTTGGGAACCCAAGTACACTCTAGAACCTTCCTTGTGGATTCATAGCTCTGGCTCGGGGGTGACATTTCTGTTGAGATTTGGAGCAGTTGTGTCTACGGTTGGGTGGAATGTCCTTGGTCTGCAGCCAATTGGTGTCATCTTTCACAAAGATAAGTGCTCTCTGTTATGGTATCATTTGCATGTATATGAATTCATTTCCACTGTATATTTAATTATCATTTCATTGAATCTTTAGACTATGCATGCTTGCTGACTACTGCTATGCATGTCGTTAAAGTCTTTCCTTTTACACATCCTTAAAGTTTAAAAAGGTATCGGTAAGAGAAAGAAGTCCAAGGGAAGGATTTCAGGTAGTGTACCCCGACCTGTGGGTGGTTGGGTATGTTACACTTAATTTGCTGTGCGCGGTGTCCTGGAATGTGCACACTTCCTCATTTTAATGCATAGTACATGCGTGAACTATGCTATGAAAGGTGAAAACAAAAATGATATCAAACCACTCACCAACTTAAGTACATTTTCATTTACATTACAATTGGGTTCGGCCTAGGGATATTACAATCCCATCCCCTTGTTTATACACTGTCCTCATTGCATTATTGATGTAGGAGCATCGCTAGCAAGAACGCATAACAAGACCTATTAGCATCTGGGAATCTGTACGAGACCTCAACGCTTGTATTTTGAGCAGATATTTTGAAATCCACTTTAACTCAGCGTCGAAAAAATCTTCGAGGCGTGCTTGAGCGATCACGAGTGAAGTGGAAGTTTCCACTCCAGCTCTGGAATGCGATTGCACTAAAATAGTCGTAGGATAGATTGTGATGTAGACAAGTATCCAGGGGAAACCCTAAGGGCCCTCTGAGATAAGTAGAGGTTTTGTACGCCCAAATGAGGCTGGCTGCAGGGTAGATAGTTGCAAATTAGAGAACTGCAAGTTAGTAGGAGATTCAAAGTTTCAGTTTTTGTTGTTCATTTACAGTTGTAACCATTTTTACTTATGAATATAACGGAGGAAAATTGACCCAATGTATGGTGTGGTCATTGTTTTGCAACTCTCTGTTATTGTGTTTCATGAATGAATGAATGAACCTCGTTATGAGTAGATGGAACTATGAATGTTAGGATAAGTTTCAATTGTTTCTCTTTTGTTGAAGTGGTGCAAGTTGTGGACACATAACGCAAGGACTGCATTGACAAAATTTGTTTCGGTTCCAAACCTTAGAAGAGATAGCACAAAAATTTCCCTTTGCAAGGAGTGCAAAGAGACTAGTGCAAGGCGTGCACAGTCGTCCACAAGAATTTGAACCTTGCGAAAAGATCTGGTGCAAGGAGTGCATAGATCCGGGATTCGACTAAGTGTCAAAGCGACTTTGTGAGAAGTCGAAGAACCATAAAAGGATATCGCCAAGAGGGTGAGAGGATTTTCTCTTTGAGAAATCCTTCAGATCCGAGTTACCGAAATCCATGAAATGAAAAGACTGTGCGGGAAGTTGAAGTATTTACAAGACCAATCTCATAAGGAATAATGATTTTCAAAAGTGTTAATGAGATCCAAGAAACAAACTCGCAAGAAGGACAAAGGTCGAGGCCTTTGAATCCTTCGAAAATATTCTAAGTCCAAAGAAAATGCAAGCACAAGGGGAAAGATCTGGACCGTTCAATCAACGTACAAACATCGAGGAACAAGCATAGAGGAAGAAATATCTCAGCCATTCGGTTTGAGCGTAGAAGAATCGTAGCCGCCCGATCAAGGTAAGGTGCACTAATGATAAGCTTCGAAAGTACAAAGGGGAAGTGGGGTTGTGAAATTCCGAAATCATCAGAATCATCCATCAAGGGGGACACGTCCCAAGAGATTAGCATTTTTCTGACTTGTGACTTTAAGAAGTCAAAGGCAGAGTTGTAAGAACTCACGAATTGAGAAATCACGATTTGATCTGAGCCGTTGGATCAAGGAGAAATATGGACCATTAGTTTCCCAAGGAGATATCGGGAGTTCGGATATCGGGAGAAGGGAGGTGAGTGGTCCTCTAACTTCGAGAAACGTGAAGTCTCTATAGGAGAGAAGGAGATAAGGACCATTGGATCATGGGGATTTTGGACCATTGATTTGGCACTCCTAAATATCGATATTTAGGTGTTTCAGAGGTTGGGAGAGTCGGGGTGACTGATATGCGAAGTCCTCATACGCGAAGTCGCGATGCGCCTTTTGACCAGGTGAGTGGTCACAACCATGATCACATGAAGGAAAGGGCTTAGTCTGAGGAGAGCTAGCGCCTGTTTGGCATTGAGGTTTGAACAACGTTCAGGAGAGGACCCGCGGGTTTCATACGACTTGCGTCTTTGGAGAAAGGACCTGTGTAAGTGACTTTGGGGTCTAGCAGAGACCCAGAGAGTCAATCCGACTCAGTTTATTGATCGATCTTAGACCAGGAGGTCGCACAACCCTTAGGAGAAAAGGGGGGACTGCATCAAGTGGTATCAGAGCTAAAATTTTGCTTGAAGAAAACAGACAAAGGAGAGGAGACAAAATAACTTGAAGTTGTACTCTATGTGTGACAGACAATCAACACAATGCCACCAAGGAGATGAGCGAAAGAACCTTTAGACAAACGATCTATAGAAAGGGAGATGTGAGAACTTTGTGCAATATGAGGGGTGATGGAGGCAACGCAGAGACGAGCACCTGATAATGGAGATATCAGTGATGCATAGAGTGAAGCAATAGAAGTTAAAGAAGCTGCAAGAGAGGATGTTGCTGAAGAACGCTTGCTGAGAGCAGTTTTTAGATTGGGAGGCAGAGCTAAGATATAGGTCCCAATGTATGAAGGCAATTTAGATGCTGAAGAGCTATTGGATTAGATAAGATCCATGGAAAAACACTTCGACTATGAAGATGTCGATGAAGAGAGGAAGGTGAAATATTCTATCACCTGACTCAAAGGACATGCAACACTGTGGTGGGATGAACTGAAGGCTGAGAGGAGGAGCCAAGGAAAACACAGGATAAAGAGTTGGGACAGAATGGTAGCCAAGCTGAAGGCTAAGTTCATGCCCAAGGATTATCATATCAATCTATTCAGAAAAAATGCAGAACCTGAGATAGAAGGGGATGGGAGTTAAGGAGTACACTGAGGATTTCTATAGGCTGAACATCAGATCTGGACAAAGAGAGAGAGAGAGATGAATAAAAAGTCGTTAGATATATAAATGGCCTAAGATATGAAATCTAGGATGAGATCAGCATGATGTCAGTAAGAACAGTGGAGGATGCTTATCAGTTTGCGCTGAAGGCAGAGGAGAAGTTGGCCAGAAAGCAAAGCCATCGAGGAAGAGGAAAAGGCCTAGCCCCAACCGGAGGTAAGGGAGTTACCCATGACAAGGCACATAATTCCAAGGATGAGGCTAAAAAACCACACAGTCACTCAGAAAGAGGAGAAAATTCTCGATAAAGACAGGGTGGTGGAAGAAACTCTTCTAGAGGAACAAGAAGAAGAGGAGGAGAAGTAAGATTCTATGGGAAAGTCAATGCACATGTCTTGGGACTATCCCAAAAAAAAGAAAGAAGGAGTAGGTGAAGCTCACATTTCAAAATCACAAAGAAGAGACAAAGGATGGGAGATCCTTGATGTTGAGGAAGGTTCTCTTAAAACTAGAGGCAGAAGTTGAGAGGCCAGTGCAGAGGAATAGTCTCTTCAGGATAACTTGCAAGACTAAAGACAGAGTATGCAAGGTGATAATTGACAATGGGATCACTGATAACTTAGTATCCACAGATATGGTGGGGAAATTGGAGCTGGAGACAACTGCACATCCAAAGCCATACAAAGTCTCAATGTTGCAGAAAGGACACCAAGTAATGGTTACTAAAAAATGCTTGGTTGGATTTAAGATAGGAGGATATAGAGATGAAATTATGTGTGATGTAATTCCCATGGATGTATGCCATATTTTGTTGGGAAGACCATGGCAGTTTGTCAAGAATGTCATTCATGATGGGAGGAAGAATACATACACCTTGGAGAAGAATGGTATAACACACATGTTACTACCAATAGAGGAGAAGAAAGTGAAGGAGGAAACCAACACAAGCATACTTCTCATGAGTGGGAAGGAACTCCTGAAATAAGTCAAGGAAGAAAAAGAGATGTAGTTCATTGTGGTGAGGAAACCCAGAGTTATCCTTACAATTACTTAAATGGATGATTTGCCTGGAGAAGTTCAACAATTGCTGGAAAAGCTCGCTGACATAGTGGTGGATGAGTTGCCTAACTCACTGCCACCCGTCAGAAGTATCAGTCACCATATTGACTTGATACCAGGGGAAAGTCTACCAAACAAAGCAACATACATATTGACACCCCGAGAGAATGACGAAGTGAAGAACCAAGTCCATGAATTGTTAGACAAGGGTTTGGTCAGAGAGAGCTTGAGTCCATGATCAATACCAACTGTGTTGAGTCCAAATAAATATGGAGGATGGAGAATGTGTACAGATTCAAGAGCCATTAACAAGATCACCATCAGGTATATATTTCCTTTACCCAGAATGAATGATTTAATGGACTGTTGAAGTGGAGCAAAGTTATTTTCTAAGATAGATTTGAAAAGTGGATATCACCATATTAGAATGAGAGAAGGTGATGAGTGGAAGACAACCTTTAAGACAAACGAAGGTTTGTATGAGTGTCTTGTTATTCCATTTGGATTAACAAATGCCCCAAGTACTTTTATGAAGTTGATGAATGAAATACTGAAAGATTTCATTGGCAAGTTTGTGGTTGTATATCTAGATGATATACTGATCTTTAGCAGGACTAAAGAGGAGCATTTGAGGCACCTAACATTAGTGATGAGGAGACTACAATAGGAGAAGCTGTTGATAAATCTGAAGAAGTTCTCTTTTATTAAGACATAACTCATTTACTTGGGTTTTTTGATCTCTTCAAATGAACTGAAGATGGATCCAGAGAAGGTGAACACAATCAAATAATGGCCGTCACCAAGGAGCATGTTTGAAGTAAGGAGATTCCATGGATTAGAAAGCTTATATAGGAAGTTCATCAGAGACTTCAGTGGAATTTATGCACCAATGATGGATACAGTGAATAAGAAGCACACGTCTTTTAAATGGACAGAGGAAGCTGAGAGGAGCTTCAATACACTGAAGGATAAAATAACAGAATGACCAATTATGGTCTTGCTGAATTTTGAAAAGACATTTTAGGTAAGATGTGATGCAAGTGGAGTTGCAATTGGAGCAGGTTGGAGCCCGGATAAGAGACCTGTTGCCTATTTCAGTGAGAAATTGAATGATACCAATAGAAAATACTCCACATATGATAAGGGTTTTTATTCCATAATTCAAACCTTGAAGAAATGGAGACATTATCTTGTCCCACAAGAATTTGTCTTATATAGAAATAACCAGGATTTACAATTCATAATTAGGCAGGAAAAATTAAATCAAAGGCATGCGAAATGGGTTGAGTTTATTAAAAAATTTACTTTTTTCATAAAACATATTGATGGGAATTCTAACAA
The DNA here is from genome assembly GCA_010110895.2 of Picea sitchensis. Classification (NCBI taxonomy): domain Eukaryota; kingdom Viridiplantae; phylum Streptophyta; class Pinopsida; order Pinales; family Pinaceae; genus Picea; species Picea sitchensis. The sequence goes on along the minus strand of SNQJ01S0002887.1, from coordinate 478,921 downwards.
AGTTGTTGATGCATTAAGCAGGAGATGCTTGATTCTACAAGAATTCCAGGTGAACACCCTGGGGTTTGAACACCTTAAGGACATGTATTGTGATGATACAGATTTCAAGGAAGCATATGAAGCATGTGCAAATCCTGTGCTGAGAGACATTCACCAATTGACATAGTACATGATTAGAGAGGGAGTTTTGTTCAAGGGGAATCAGTTGTGCATATCGAAATTCTTAATGAGGGATAACTTTTTGAAGGAAAAGCATAGTGGAGGATTGGTTGGACATTGCGGCCATGATATAACATTTGCACAATTGAGAAGTTCATACTATTGGCCATGTATGAGAACATAAGTGATAAATTTTGTGAACAAATGTAGAATCTTCCAACATGCAAAAGGGAAAAGACAGAACACTGGATTGTATCAACCATTTCCAATACCAGAGAGGCCTTGGGATGCAATAAGCATGGATTTTGTGTTGGGACTGCCAAGAACACAAAGAGGATTTGATTCCATATTTGTGGTGGTGGATAGATTTTCAAAGATGCCACATTTTATCCCATGCCAGAAGACCAGTGATGAAACACACGTTGCAAATCTATTATTTAAGGAAGTTGTAAGACTTGACAGACTACCCAGAAGCATTGTCTCGAACAAAGACACAAAATTTGTTGGCCACTTTTGGAGAACATTGTGGAAGAAGTTAGGGACATATTTTTCCTTCAGCTCATCCTATCACCCTCAGACATATGGACAGACTGAGGTAGTAAACAGAGGCTTGGGAAATTTGTTGAGGAGTCTGGTTACTGAACACCATAACTAGTGGGATCAGATTCTGCCACAAGAAGAATTTGCATACAATGACTCACCAAACAGGAGCTCTGGAAAGATCCCATTCCAAATATTGTATGGAATGAAACCAAGGGGAGTATATGAGTTGAGAGACTTGGAACAAGGTGATATTAGGAGCGCTGGAGCAGAAGATTTTGCTGCAGAAATGCAGAGGCTCCATATCCAGATCAGAGGACAATTGCAGAGTTCTAACCAGGAGTACAAGCACAGAGCTGATCAACATCGAAGATAACTTCAATTTGAAGTGGGAGATAAAGTTTTGGCATATCTCAGGAAAGAAATGTTCCCTAGGGGAACATATAACAAGTTAAAAATGAAGAAAATAAGACCATGTAATATCTTGAGGAAGTTTGATGCAAACAGAGGATGTGGGCATATCACCCATATTCAATGTTTCAGACCTGTATCCTTATAAGAAATATGACACAGAGGGATCAAAAGATCGATAGAAGGTCCAGTGGGAGAAACAAATGCCTATAGCAGAAAAATCACAGATGGAGAATATGGTTGATCAGAGGATTGGAAAAAATACCAAGAGGAAGACCTATTTTGAATATCTGGTCAAGTATAAGGGACACCCAATAGTCCATGAATTTTTTTCAAGGGGAGTATGATGCAAGAGAATCGTTGGAAAGCACATAGAGCAAGACCTATCAACATCTGGGAGTCTGTACGAGACCTCAACGCTGGCATTTTTATCCGATATTTTGAAATCCACTTTAACTCAACGTCGGAAAAATATTCAAGGCACGCTTGAGCGATCACGAGCGAAGTTGGAGTTCCCACTTCAGCTCTGGAATGTGACTGAACTAAAATAGCCATAGGATAGGTTATGATGTAGACAAGTAGCCAGGGGAAACCCTAAGATCCATCTGATATAAATAGAGGTTTTGTATGCCCAAATGAGTCTAGCTGTAGGGTAGATAGCTGCAAATTAGAGAACTGCAAGTTAGTAGGAGATTTCAGAGTTTCAATTTTTGTTGTTCATTTATAGTTGTAACCATTTTCACTTATGAATATAAGAGATGAAAATTGACCCAATGTATGGTGTGGGCATTGTTTTTCAACTCTTTTTTATTATGTTTCATGAAAGAATAAATGAATATCGTTATTCATTGTATGGAACTATGAATGTTAGGATAAGTTTCAATTGTTTCTCTTCTGTTGAAATGGTGTAAGGTGTGCACATAGAACGCAAGGAGTGCATTGACAGAATCTGTTTTAGTTCCAAAGCTCAGAAGCGATATCACGAAACTTTCCCTTTGTAAGGAGTGTAAAGAGATTGGTGCAAGGCATGCAAAGTTGCCTGCAAGAATTTGAACCTTGCGAAAAGATATGGTGCAAGGAGTGCATAGATTCAAGATTCGACTAAGTGTTGAAGGGACTTTGTGAGAAGTTGAAGAACTAGAAAATGAGAACACCAGGAGGGTGAGAGGAGTTTCTCTTCGAGAAATCCTTCGGATTTGAGTTATCGAAATCCCTGAAACACAAAGAGTGCGCGAGAATTCGAAGTCTTCACAAGACCAAGCTCAGAAGGAATGACGCTTTTCATAGGTGTTAACGAGATCCAAGAAATGAACTCACAGGAAGGACAAAGGTCGAGGCCTTTGAATCTTTCAAAAATCTTGTAAGTCCGAAGAAAACGCAAGCTCAAGGGGAAAGATCTAGACCGTCCGATCAGTGTCTAGATAATGAGGAGAAAGCACAGATGAGGAAATATCTCAGTCGTTCGGTCTGAGCATATAAGAATCGTAGCCTCTCGATCAATGTAAGGTACACTAACGATAATCTTCAAAAGTACATAGGGGAAGCGGGGTTGTGAAATTCTGAAATCATCGGAACCATCCATCAAGGGGGACACGTGGTGGGAGATCAACATTTTGCTGAATCATGACTCAAAGAAGTCAAAGGTAGAGTTGTAAGAACTCGTGAATCGTGAAATCATGATTTGATCCGAGCCATTGGATCAAGGAGAAATTTGGACCGTTAGTTTCCCAGGGAGATATCGGGAGTCCGGATATCGGGAGAAGGGAGGTGAGTGGTCCTCCAAATTTGTGAAATGTGAAGTCCCGATAGACGAGAAGGATATCATGACTGTTGGATCACAGGGATTGTGGACCGTTGATCTGGCGCTCCGAAATATCGATATTTCAGGGTTTCAGAGGTTGGGAGAGTTGGGGTGACTCATATGAAAAGTCTCGATACACGAACTCGCGATGCGCCTTTTGACCAGGTGAGTGATCAAAACCATGATCATGTGAAGGAAAGGGATTAGTCCGAGGAGAGATAGCGCCCGTTTGGCATTGAGGTTTGAACAACGCTTAGAAGAGGCCCCGCGGGTCTCATATGACCTGCGTCTTTGGAGAAAGGACATGTGTAAGTGAGTTTGGGGTCTAGCAGAGACCCAAAGAGTCAATCAGACTCAGTTTCTTGATCGATCCTAGACTGAGAGGTTGCACAAACCTTAGGAGAAAAGGGGGGACTGCTTCAATTATGTACTCATACACAACAAAATTTCAAAAATCCTCAAAACGATGCGGGTATTCTGCCCACATTGCATCCTCATGCTCTCATGTAGCATCCTCATGACCGTATTAGGTCCATTGGACCTTTACAAGCCCTATGGATCGATTCCAGAGATGTTTGATTTTCTGGTCCAGAATGCGTATCGGATGCACTTGAAAATCGCCTTCTTGCTCCACCTGAATCACATTCCAATCAATAACATGATTAGCATCAGGTATATATTTCTTGAGCAATGATACATGGAATACATTATTAACAGACATAGATGTGGGGAATACAATCATATAATCCACTGGACCAATTCTCTTTAGGATTTCAAATGGCCCACAATAGCGAGCTACCTACTTTGAACGATTTCCCAACTTTAGGGAACTTCTGTTGGCTTTCACTTTCAAAAATGCAGGGTCTCCCACTTTAAATTCCCTTTGAGTTCTTCCCTTATCAACATAGATTTTCTGCCTATCTTGGGAATCCTTTAAATTTTTCTTTATTTTTATCATTTTCTCCTTCATTTCCCTGAGCAAATCTGGCCCAACCACTGCTCTATCTACTGGGTTATCCCAACTTACTAGTGTGTTGCACTTTCTACCATGAAGTGCCTCAAATGGGCTCATCTTTAGAGATGTTTGGTAACCATTGTTATAAGAAAAATCTACCAAGTGTAGGTACTCTTCCCATTTTGATGGTTTATCCATCACATACATCCTCAACATATCTTCAATCACTTGATTCACCCTCTATGTTTTTCCATGTGATTCTGGATGATAAACTATACTAAAATTCAAATTTGTTCCAAATCCATTAAATAATCCCTTCCAAAATTTTGAGGTAAATTTTGGATCTCTGTCAGACACAATTATCTTGGGTATGCCATGTAATCGAGCAATTTATTTCATATAAACATCGACAATGTTGGCTTCCTTGTGAATGAGCTTAACTAGAATAAAATGGGTAGCTGTAGTAAGCTTATCCACCACTACCATGATAGAATCATGTTGCTTGTTTGTTCTTGGAAGTTTGGTGATGAAATCCATTGTTACAACTATCCATTTACACTCAGGAATGGGTAATGGATGTAGAAAACCAGATGAGTGTCTATGCCCAACTTTTACCTTTTGACATTCCAAACATTTAGCAATAAAATCTGCCACTTCTTTCTTCATGCCTGGCCAATAATATTGGCCCTTGACAACTGCAATAGTTTTCTGATAACCTGGGTGCCCAACATACGGTACATTATTCATTTCTCTCAATATCAAAATTTTCAATTAATGATAATTTGGTACATAAATTCTTCCCCTGTAGATGAAAATTTCATCATTATCTAGCTTGTATTCTTCAATTTTCTGCTACAAATTACCTTGCTGTAATTTTGCCACTAATTCCTTGTATTGCAAATCTAATTTGGAAGCCTCTATAATTCTGTCTTTCAAATATATTGGTACATGATGATGGTTGTAGCATGAAATTCATGCACTCTTCTACTGAGTGCATCAACCACTTTGTTCTCTTTCCCCTTGATATGCTTTACATCAAAGTCATATTCAATTAGAAATTCTAACCATCTACTTCGCCTAGCATTTAGAGTTGGTTGATAAAATAAATATTTCAGACCATTATGATCTGTTCTTAGCTCAAACCTTTTCCCCATGAGGTACTGTCTCCATTTCCTCAAGGCATGCACTATGGATTCCAACTCCAAATCATGAGTGGCATAGTGTGTTTCATGCTCCTTCAACTTCCTTGATTCATAACATATAACAAACCCATTTTGACCGAGGAATCCACCAAGTCCTTCTTTACATGCACCTGTGCATACAATGAAGTCTTCATTTGGGTCTGCAATCCTTAGTATTGGATAACTTGTTAATAATCATTTCAAGTGTTGGAAACCCTTTTCACAATCCAATGTCCACTGAAACTTCACACACTTTCTTTGCAAGGAAGTGATTGGGTGTGCAATCTTTGAGAATCCTTCAATGAATCTCCTATAGTAGCCTACAATGCCCATTAATGATTTGACCTATGTCACATTCCTAAGCACTGACCATTCTCTAATGGCTTCTATCTTCTCAGGATCCACTACTATCCCATCCTTTGAAATGATATGTCCCAAATAATGAATTTGCTTCTGATAAAATGAGCACTTGCTCAATTTGGCATACAACTGATGCTCCCTTAATACTTGCAACACCATCCTCAAGTGATTCTAATGCTCTTCTTCTGACTTAGAATATATAACAATGTCATCCAAAAATACAATGATAAACTTGTCTAAATATTCACGGAAAACACCATTCATTAAGCACATGAAAACAACAGGTGCATTTGACAACCCAAATGGTACCACTATGAAATCATAATGACCATACCTTGTCCTGAAGACGGTCTTGTTGATATCTTCCACTTTAATCCTTTCCTGATGGTATTCTGACCTGATATCTATCTTTGAAAATATCTTTGCATCCTTCAATTGATCAAAGAGATCATCAATCCTTGGAAGAGGATACTTGTTCTTTATAGTCACTTCATTCATCTGTCTAAAATCAATGCACAATCTTAATGTCCCATATTTATTCTTCATGAACAAGACTGGGGCACCCAAAGGTGACACACTTGGGCGTATATACCCCTTCTTCAAAAGTTCTTCAAGTTGCATTTGCAACTCGTTCAGCTCTAGTGTACTCATTATGTAATGAGTCTTTGACACTGGAGCTGCTCTAGGCATTAAATTTATAGAGAAATCAATATCTCTCTTTGGGGGTAGTCCTAGTACCTCCTTGAATACATCTCTAAAATTTTCCAAGATTGCATGATCTTCGAAATTTGGCACCTTATCTTTAGGTGTCTCCTCCATATGGGATGCAAATATTTGACACCCTTTTCTGTAACATTTCTTCAGATGAAATGCTGAAATTTCTCTAATGGTTACTGCCCTATGAATTCCCTGCACTCTCCTTAGGCTCCCTTCCTCATCCAAGCAAGTAAATGTCTTGTTATAATAGTCTAGGATAGCATGATGCTGGTCCAACCAATCCATCCCAATTATACAGTCATAGGAACCCAAAGGCAAGATGTTCAAATCTGTCCTGGTGTTCATTCCATTCATGTCCATAAGACATTAATTAACCATCTCATTAACTTTTTTTTTGGTTCTGGTAGCCAATTGCACCAACCAAGATTTTCCATGCTTGCCTCTTGGAAAATGAAAACTTTCCACCATATTATGATCTATATAACTATGACTAGCTCCTGAATTAATTAAAATTGAAATGGTTTGATTGTTGATCATACCTTCCACTTCAATCATATGTGATTGATACTATGCTTGCTTGTTATCCATGGCTACATAGATCCTTGGTACATTTCTTGCCATGTCCTTCACTATTTCAGCTTGTTGTACATTGTGAACAATTATCACTTTTTCACCTCTGTGTGAACAATCGCTAAACATATGATCTCCTTTACAACCCCAACACTGTATAGGTCGCTGCCTTGGCCTTTGACCTCCTGCCTCAATCGTTATGGGTTCTCTAGAAGTTGGCTGTCCCTGAGTATTATTTCTGAAGAATGGTGGCTTAGTTCCCTTCTTCCTTTGATCCATCTTGAATTTCTTTTTGTCTTCCCAAGATTTTTGGAAAGTTGGCCTTGCTTTTTTCTGATCATATAGGCATTTAGCTCCCCTTATGGTCTCCTCCAATGTCTTTGGATCATCATACTATATTTTTTCACTGATAAATGATGGAAATCCACTCAAATACCTCTGTATCTTAACTATCTCATTCTTGATGAAAGAGACATACTTCAATAGTTCTAAAAACCTTCTCTCATATTCATCAATGGTCATACTCCCAATATTGAGTTCAAAGAAGTCTTTCATTTTCTTGTCATAGTATCTCTTAGTCAAGTATTTCTTCTCAAAATACTTCTTGAATTCCCTCCAAGTAACACTTTTCTCTTTAATGTGCTGCACCTACACAAGATGTTCCCACCACATGGATGACTTTCCCTTGAGTTGATAGATAGAAATTCTACCTTCTACATGAGAAGAATAATTATGCAATTGAAAATACTTTCTTATGCCCAACAACCATGTCTCTGCATCCTCATCTTTCTTGTGCTCACCATCAAATGTAGGAGGTTTGATTTTGTTCATTTCTCCTCGTAGCTCATCCATCCCAGACCCCTTATGCTTCCTGACAGGGGGTGGACTTGAGATGATATGTTATCTCTTATTGGAATGCCTCTGGGAGTGGTGGTTATGTTTGCTAACACTCCTTTCTCTTCTTTTCTCATTAGGAGACCTGTGACTTCCTGATTTTCTTGATCCACTCTCCTTATCCAATTTATTTTCTATTCTGTTCAATCTTCGCATTAACTTCATGTTGAATTCATCCTACTACTCCTTGGATCTCATAATCCTTTCATTATCAACTTTATGGCTTTGGACATCCTTCTGAATTTTTTTAATGGTCTCTACCATATTCATGTTTTCATCCCTTCCTTCTTCATGTACATTGGAGTTTGTTCCTTCAATACCCAAATGGACATCCATCCCTCTAATATCATCTTCCTGGATGTATGTCCCCTGTGCCTCTTCCATTACTCTGGACTCTATGCTGATTCTGATCTGATCTAGTTGTTGTCGACTCTGCAAAATGTGCAACGAACAAAACTTTGTCAGGCTAATTGTTTCAATAATTTCATGAAAAATATGAACCATTCTGGTTCAATAATATATCATAACTCTTTATTCTGATTTACTGAAACATTGAATGCCCAGATCAATTTTATGGGTGAAATTTAGATTCCACTGTCCGATACCTTTCCAACGCCTTCTCCCATGCTCAATTCCGAGTCTTGAGCAAAAAGTTATGGTTATTTGAAATTTGCCCATTAATGTGTGTGTTCATTTTTCAACTTGGCACAAATCTGCGCTGTAATTATTCATTTTTGCACCTACTCCATTGGATTTTTCGTAGGATCTCAATTGGGTTTATTCATATACATATTATGGACACTATTTCTAAGTTTTGCCTTTTTTGGGTTCTTGGCAGCTAGTTACAACCTAGTGAAGTTCTAGACGAATTCGTGTTTTTGGTCTGGAATGCTACATGTGCCTTATTTTCCATATTAAACATTTTAACATGCCCAAAAATTTAATTGAGCTCTGATACTGTCTTCTATGGCTCAATATATTTCCATTGACTACTCCTGTGCCTCAATCTGATTCCGGAGCATAAAGTTATGGCCCTTTGAAGTTAGATGGGTCTCAAAATTTAACCTCCATTGTTTGTGCTGTAACTTTCTCATAAAACCTCTGTTTGACGAATGATTTACACCATTAGAAAGATCTCTCTGAGATATTTTATTTGATTGTCTTCGTACACTTTTGTCTCATGGTTTTTGAGTATCTAAAAATGCTCTCAAGGGCCTAAAAAACGTGCTGCAAAAAGATGACGTTCAAATAGTATAAAATGTCACGGAAATTCGCTGGTTTTTTGTTGTCGTTCACCATCCAAACGACTTCTCACGCAAAAATTTCAACTTGTACACCCATATTTACCATGCACATCAACACCACAAGGTAAATCGTGCTCTGCACAGCTATAACCACTGTGCATCACTTCTCTGGCGTGCCAATAACTTGCACACACTACTTTTGTGTCGCGCACAAATATCCACCACACATAGTTTTGGTTCTTGCACTATTACCCGTTGCGCACAATTTTTGTATCACGCGCTGATATTATGTGCGCATTTCCCTCTATGCGCTGCACCATGCCAAATTTTAGTACGCCCCCACCACGCACCAATACTCTGCGCACACCATTAACTAAATTGTCACATGACAACATATACCCACATTGCACGCGCACCAACCAAACTCCTTTGTGCTATGCCAATACTGCACACACCATGAATGCCATTATTATGTGTGTGTACACCGTGCACACCTTATTATGCGTAAGCACATCACACAATGCTAAATTTAGCGCACGCGCCCACACACCAACATTTTTCCGTGCGGAGCCAAAATTTAGTGTGCGCATCCGCACACCAATATTTTTCCGCGTAGTGCCCATTTTTTACATAACACAAGATTTTTACCGTGCATCATACATTTTTAGTGCACTCACCTGCACACATTCATTTTTATGCACATCAATTCCTCGTGAATTCCGCTGCAGAAATTGAGGATTTTTTTTTTCTAACTTTTTCCCCAATTTACCATAGACATTATGCAACTATGAAATTTGCTCAATTTCACCCCGATAACACCAATTCAACCTCTGTAACAACATCATTGTGGGTTGGCATTTCTGGAACAAATTTTTCCCAAACTCAATTTACGAATTGAGAATTTTAATTACTAAATTCGCTTTGTTTGTCATGGCTTCACTGTAACTTCAAATTTGACCCATTCTAGGTCTGAATTTTTCTACAACAGATATTAAATCAGGAATATCTCAATACTTCGCCAAATTTCTCGATTTCCCCATGAATTTGACAACATAAATTGCGGATTTTTCTCAATTCCGCACCATTGTTGTTACTTTTTACCATGGACGACCTGCAACTTGAGATTTGGCTAGTTCAGAATCAATCCTCTGTGAAATTTCACTTGAAATCAACTTGCTCGGCCCATCCAGGCTGAGTGTTGAAAACTGAAGCTTTGATACTGTTAGTGATATTTCTTGTTAAGGGGGTTGGAGTGCGAAAGGATGGGTTAAAACCCATTTGTCCTAAGTTTTGGGCGATAATGCGCCCATGATAAACAACACGCAAGTCCGAGCGGTCCAGATTCGC
>SNQJ01S0002887.1:447234-466050 GCA_010110895.2 Picea sitchensis | reverse complement strand
GAATTTAAGGCACGTCGATTCGCCGTTGGAACTGTCAAACAATTAAGGTTGCGTCTGACATAAGTTGCACGATCTTTCAGATGTTGACTGTCAGAAGCCATGCAGACGCAAAGCTTTCAATGCATTTTCTTGGTTCCGCTGCTGTTGTTGTTTTGAGTATATGAAGGCATTTTTTTCATTTTTGTATCTATCGATGGTAGAGCTAAGCTCTCGACTGTAAATTTTCAGCGACATCCTGGTTTCCTGGTTATGCCTCTGTGTTTGAGACTTCTTGGTATATAACAAACAGTTCTCCTTTTTCCATCCTTGTTTCATCTCATGCCGGAGTGTTCACAGTCGAATGATTCGCGTGGATTGCTGCATTTGTGTTGTGATAAAGGATTTGTCGTGACATTTATGTATTCTCTGGTTCTCTGCGTTTGAATATAAAGTGACTTTGTGTTTGAATGCTTTCTCCTCCTGTCTGTTATGAACATGATGTTTATTATAGACCGTTTCACCCTTCTTGCATAAGTCTTCCACCTGCTCACCTTTACTACGACTCACTGTTTGGAGTTTATCAAGACCTCACTCGTTCATGCATGCCGGGTCTGGTTTCTGAGTTGACACAATACTGTTTTGAGTTTTCCTCCATTTGATCACTCTTCAAACAAATCGTGACATTAAACTGATGGGCGTCGGGCTCTGCTCCTGCAAGCAATCCAGGAGTGACTTCCGTCGCCAACAGGAGCTTGGCCCTTGAGCCTAGACTTATATATGTGCTTATATATATATATATATATATATATTTGTTTTCTATATACAGATTATTTAGGGTTCCATGGCTTCTTTTCTAAATTGTTTCAAAGAGTTTCAATGTAACTATTTAGGGTTTATTTAAATTTATGGGTTAATGCTGGAACAATTCAATTCCTAAACTTTATTTCCGGTTTTTGATATTTTTCTGGTTTATTTCTAGGTCGATTCTAAGTAGGTGGGTAGGCCCTTGGCCCCATATTGTGAACTACAACTCTGATACCAAGTGTAGGGACCTAAATTAATTAAGACATAAAAAAATTCATAAATTTAAACAGATAAAATTACTTCGACGCATAAACAATAAGTAATTTCTTCATTCAACATATAAGCAACATAAATTTGAACTTATGAAAAACAATCTAGTAAATTACATAACAACCACATAACCCAGCAAATTCATAAGTAAAAATACCTCTGTATGATGCTAAATTCTCGCTTATCTGGTTTTCCTCCCTGCTTCTCTATCCAATCTCTGCCTGATGCTCTGACCAAACCCTGCCCAAAACCGACTAACCACCCAACTAGCTAGGAGCAGCCTTTCTAGATCCCTAGATCCAGGATTCCATGAGGATTCCTGGCCCCCGAGGCCAAAAATCCTAGCAACTTGGTGCCCCCTGCAACATTTCGCCCAACCTCCAAAACCAAACCCCAAAACCAGAAAAATATCCCACAGAAAATTTACAGTCATCTCCTCCCAATTTTTCATAATCCCCCTTTCGAAGGCCTCTGCCCAGTCATATCTCCCCCGATTCAACGACTCCTTACCCTCCATTAATTCCACCCACCTTATCCCTCCATTTATTACCCTATCCTTCACTTTATTACCTTATCCCCCGTCATACGTAAAATCTTATAATAAATAAATTAAAGTCCATTTACTACCTTATCCCTTGTCATACGTAAAATTTCATAATGATTAAATTAAAGTTATTAAGTCCTTTAATTCTTTACCCAAATCATTGAATGTGTTAAGTAATCAATTAATTAATTAATCGACATTTATTAAACAATAAATAAATAAATAACATTATTAAAATTTAATCATTACTTAACTAATACACATTAAGATAGTTAATTATTTAATTAACTATACTTAATAAACCCTATGTAACTATTTAACCGGGGTTGTTACAAACTTCGTTTTACCATTGGTTGTGATGGTACATGTGCTTTCTTCTTCTTTCTTACTACTATCTAATCTTCATTTGCAGATGTTGGGCCATTTGTGATGCATATGATTCATGGATTGTCTTGATGTGAAGCTTCTTGTTTTTCTTGATCTGGTACCTCAACTTCATTAGCTTGATCTTCCTAGCATGTAGATGGCTAAGGGGATTGGTCAATATGAATTCCCTTATCTGATTCCTCGGCTTCATCAGCCTCATCTACCCAACTTTCCAGAGGAATCGAATTGACATGAACCTGCTTTTCTTTATCTGAATTTGGAGAAGCTAAATATTATTTTTTCACGAGCTTCCAAGGTGTTTCTTGTTGCATTTTTTATTTCTTGATAATCTATATTGTGGCCTTGATATCCTCTATTTCAGATTTTGAATCATCTAATAGAGGGTCCATATCTGGAGATCCCACATTGGATGGAGCGTCATTAGCTTTCAAAGAATCCTCTTTGGACTCATCCTTGGGAGGGTCAACATCTAAAGAATCTTCCTTGGAAAAGTTTTGATGATCAATGTGGGAACCAACCCATTAGGTTGATTTTCACTCCTATCAATCTTTCTTAGGACCCTTGGGGAACTGGGATTCCAAGTATCCTGTGCCAAAATAGGCTCGACACTGCAAATAATTTTTTTCATAATCCATATTTTGAGTCCACAAATAGTTATCCCCCGCCAATTTATTTTTGGATGGAAACCCTTTGTGGAAATACATTTCTACATAAATTTGAGTGTACGTGAAGATGCTTCAGTTTTATTTTTCATGGATTCTAAAATGAAACCTTCCTAAAGAATTACCAATGGAACAGAGAGAGGATAACCCCCAAAAATACAGGGCCAGATTTGGGATCCTAACCCAAACAAAAACTGAAGATAACGAATCTTTTGAAGGATCAAATGAAGGAGACCAAGGCTTCATACATAAACCAAAACTTCACCAAAAATAGGGTTTGGAACTAAAGATCAATTATTTGTCATATTTATGATCAAACTCTACAATGAAAACCCCTTCAGCACAGGGGTGAATGAAAACATCACCTTTCAATACTAGCAACCAAAATCTCGATATCTAGTTAAGAATATTAACAAGATGAGGCCAGAGACTATTAAAACGACAAATGAACACCATGGAGCTAAGTGGAGCTAATTTTGAAATACAATCCTTCCTCATAGGGATGGAAGTAGCCAGAGAATCTTGCACCAAACAATATGGAGGAATGGAATTCCTCCTGACAACATCACAGAAAGAGATTCCATGAAGGGAAGTGGAATAAGAGGGTGAAACCTTGAGAAGGCATACCAACGGCCCACCAGAGGATCTGGAAAGAGCAGATCCGAGGCTTGGAAAAAAATATATGAGGCTCGGATCACCATTGGATGAAAGAGCCTCCATGGTTGAGGAATAACCTACAAATTAAAGGACAGAGGATGCATAGAGAGACCTCAAGCATGCATGCGAGAGGCCAGGGATAAACCCTATCCGTCAGAGTCATTGCGCGTAGAGGAAATGACATTGTGAAATGTGCAATGAAATAATTTTCCCTAGATTTAGTACTTTATGATTATTAATGTATTAATAATTTAATTTATACATTACAATATTGTATTAAATAAATAATACATTAGTACTTCAACACATTAATGTAATTATGTACGAATGCATTAATTACTAGAATCTTATGGTTGATCATGGTTTAACTTCACCATGGTTGACTATGGTTGACCATGCTCATGGCTGACCTTCATAGATCATGTGGATATGATTATGGTGGCCATGTTTATTATTTTTATTCATGGTTTAATATGGCACTATCACATTGCATTGGTGATCAGGTTGTTGTTCATCACATTACGACATAAGGTTTTGTTCATCACATGACATTGACAAGTTATGGTGAAGACATTGGGACGGAATATTTTTATTTCTAAAATTATGGAAGTCCAATAGATTTGTGACATTCCAACATGTGGTTATTTCCATTGCATTGTGACGTTTGGAAATATTTTCTCATTGAAAGGTTGGGCTATGTTTGTCACATTGCAACATTTGGGTTTTGTAATCACATTGTGACAATGGGCTATGTTCATCACNGCATTTGTGTTGTGATAAAGGATTTGTCGTGACATTTATGTATTCTCTGGTTCTCTGCATTTGAATATAAAGTGACTTTGTGTTTGAATGCTTTCTCCTCCTGTCTGTTATGAACATGATGTTTATTATAGACCGTTGCACCTTTCTTGCATAAGTCTTCCACCTGCTCACCTTTACTACGACCCACTGTTTGGAGTTTATCAAGACCTCACTCGTCCATGCATGCCTGGTCTGGTTTCTGAGTTGAGACGATATCGTTCTGAGTTTCCTTCCATTTGATCACCTTTAAACAAAACGTGACAATAAACTGATGGGCGTCGGGCTCTGCTCCTGCAAGCAATCCAGGAGTGACTTCCGTCGCCAACAGATACCATATTGTAACATCCTTGACCACCCAGGACGGGAACAAGATACTCCAGAAAACACTTTTCGTTCTCTCTACGGAACATATTGTAACATACCCAACATCCAACTGAGCTATGCTACATAAAATTTTCAAACTGCATGTAATTAAAACATATACACACATAACTCTTGTGGATATATATATATATATATATATATATATAAAACATAAACAAACAATTACATCTATAAATGCACAGATTCATATTGAAAAACCAATAAACATATACATGCAACATATACAAGAAATGCCCATAAATATAAAGACAGTTATAACCAAAAATAGGATAAACCCGTAAAAATAAACACGCAAATAACAATGCAACATGTAAATTTATCACACAGTTGACACTTATCTTGGTAATAATATCACCAACTGTGTGCATACTTTCCATGAACCTCCCAACCTTAGACCACACTTCTCATCACTCTCAGCAGTGGGTCACCCCCGAGCTGGGACTAAACTCCACCCGGGTAAAGGGATTCCTAACCAGGATAATGGTTCATAGACAATAGGAAAGACTTCATCACAGGTGCCAACTCAAACTAACAACCTACTGTCCCTCGTTGCCCACATGCCTGTCCAACATAGGAAGTGTGTCTCTTCTCTGCTCAATAGTCCTTCGACTGCCCCACTTCTTTTCCAGGCTTCAACAACAGGCAAAACAGGAAGTCTCAGAGCCCTATAGCTGCAGTTTAGCACCTTCAGGAAATTAATTCCAAGCATTTCTCTCACCCAGAGAGGAATTTCTCACGGTCCTGACAACCCGCCTCTTCAATATCTCACGGGCTTGACAACTCGCTTCTTTAGTCCATCTCCCAAGCTAACCAGCTACCCAAACAAGTATGGCTATGGATACAGGTTCAAGTACAGTGACATGAAGGTACGAAATATAGCTCAAAGTGTGTATGAATGCTCATGGATGAATGAATGGATGACTGAAATATGGAAGGAGTGATGGGAAGAATGATGTGAAAGGAACTAAGTCCAAAAAATATGTATGCATGTCTCCAACTTGACACTTGTCATGTTGGGAGCTACTTTGGCCCACTTGTACCCAACTTTGGAACTTAGGATAAAATTATTATTCATACTTTATATTTAATAAATATTAATATAATATTCCTTTTTGGCTTAAGCTCCCTGGCTTATCCCCTTTTCCTTAACTTTTAGCCCCCTCCCTTTCCCTAACTAGTGGAGTTTAGTCCCCCATACTCTTTTATCGTGGTCAGTCTGCATGCAACGATGTATTTTATATTAATGCTAATACATATACAAAATTAGGTGCACTGGCCTTTAACATCTAGGATATCTGGCCTCAAAATCACGCCCACTTAATTTGCTGTGCACGATATCTTGGAATGTGCACACTTCCTCATTTTACTGCGCAGTACATGCACACATTATGCTATGAAAGGTCCATACAAAAATGATATCAAACCACTCACAAACATAAGTACATTTTCATTTACATTACAATTGGGTTCGGCCTAGGGATATTACAGTGATCCACATGGAATCAAACTTAACAAGATAGGGGGAGAGAAACAAAAGTCTCGAAGAGTTCAAGTAAATAATTCTTTTGAATGCTTTTCATATACATCAGAAATTTACACGAGGAAGCACCATAAAGATAAAGGTCAGTAGAGTTAACAGAGGCCTATAGACAGGGGGAGTGGACCTAAGAGGAGGATTACCCTTTTCCATTGATTTTAAAGGGGGAGAGATAAAGAGAAAGACATGGATATGGAGATAAAGAAGCATGTAGACAGGGGGAGCAATGGAGAGTGATCTTAGAGATTGATGTCAACCCTTGAAGAATTCAGGTAGCCCTGACGGTGTTGTTTTGGTACTCAAAGATGAATGAAGAATATGGATAAAAAGTATAGTGTGAATGCAATGTTGATGGACTGAAATGACCCTATCAATCAGATGAGGGAAAACGCCTGATGATAGGTCCCAATTAGACCCACTCTTGTTTGGGGTAGTGATTCCGACCAAATTTTGGCATGGTTACTAACTAACAAGAAATCTAACTAAAATAATAACTAAATATGAATATGAGAATTGAAGGTTCTCAAATGAATTAAAAAGAAGTAAAATAAAAATAAGTAAATGTGGATAACTAAAATTAAGCTAAGAGGTATGATTATTATTCTAGGATGTAGTCTCTAAACTAATACTAAACTAACCTATCCCGATCAGGAGAAAACTAGTGAAGAAAATAAATATAGTGAGTAATGTGTATTACTTGCATAGAATAAATTCATGACACACATAATACATAAGTTCAATAGCACAAATGATCAAAACCAAATAATTTATTAATTAACAATGTTTTGCTATCGCTGTATTCATCCTGAAAAACCATTTGTAACTGCAAACTGTAAACATTATATTCATAAATAATTCATCAACTAATATTCACATACTACAATAAGAGAGATGCATAAACAAAATAATCTTATTCATACACATCAATACCATAATCTCCAATTTCAGAATGTCTCTCAGATTCAAATTAACTTATAGTAAAAGTACTACCATGCTGCATTCAAAAACCAAAATCCATTTCAAATGGGAAGCACTCCCTTTATATAGTGAGGGGAAAATATTTACAATCGTTCTTCTTGGCAATCACGAAATTAGGGCCGTTTCACAATAAATACTCTTCGTATTCAAAATTAGATTACAATATCAAAAGAAAACAACATCTGGAAGGAACTATGTAATCATGACGTGGCTGCTCCTATAGTTGGTCTTGGTATTCTTTCCAAGTGGAGTGGTTGTTTAAAATGTTCTTGAGTTTGCTTGATTTCAATCTCTCTAAGACCGATTCTCCATTACATACTTTTACAGACACTTCTTGATATAACCGCTCTGACGTGGCTTTTACAAAGGATTGGATTTTGTGGGTGAGCCGAGTAGGAAGCAACAAATGTTCTTCAATTGATTTTTCTTGAAACAACATCAGATCCTGAATGCTCGCATGATTGGATTTATTTAGATCTTCAAATTCAACCATCCTGGTGCTGACATAAGTGGTTTCATCAATAGATTTCATTGGCTATACCTCTGCGACGAGATCATTCACATCTTTCCAAAGTTGTGCGCATGTGTCAACAACTACTCCTTGGGTGGAGCGGGCACTCATGAAGAGAATTTTGCTGGTGTCGAAGAGCATTTGGGACCTGAGTCTTTTCCTCTTTGAGTATACTGGTAGGGAGGTAGGTGGAGGTTGATGCATGTATTGACAAATAACAATCTCCTCAAAATCCTTGCTCACTTCGTGATACTTTCCTTGAGTATCTATCAAAGTGCTTTGTAACCTAAGTTGTTCTTGTCTCTCAACCCGTATGCTAATCAATAGATCAAGGAGCTCATTCTTTTACATCGCTATTTTTTCACTTGTTTCCAGTGCTTGTGCCTTGATGGACTCCACGGTGCATGCTGAGGCTCTAGTATTTTCTAGGGAGACATTCAGTTTATTTATTTCCACCTCTAACTATTTCCCATAGTTGTCCCATTGGATTTGTATCCTCTTTTCAAACTCTTCATTCATGTGGTCTCTTTGTGCCTGTAGGGCACTATTGATCTTCCCTGAATTTAGACCTTCAACTGCTTTTACATCTTCTTGGAAATCTATGGAAAATTGGTCTCTTACACCTTTCAACTCTGTTTCCATCTTGACTACTCAGTTCCTGGCAATGTTGAGGGAATCAATTATCTCCAGGACAGAGGAGGCTTTAACCCTGCAAAGGAATTGAGCATTGAAGCTGCTTGGACTGCGTTCTCTTCTAGATTAGTCCCTACCTTCCACTCCAATACCCTTCCCGCTGATGGCTTCAAACTTGTGTATTCTCCTCTCTTCCTCTTTGCCAATCCTTTCTCTATGCTTCTTGTTCTGTTATCGAAGTGGTAATCTCCAATAACTACTACAAAGCCTTCAAAATTGAGGACTTGGGAGGAATATCCTAGTATGGTGCTTATGGGTGTGTACTCCGGAGGAGGTATGTTCATAATGCCTATGTTTGGTGTCGATAGAGTGCTTGGTGTCTGGTTTATATTCTTCTTCAAAATATCATCAAATTTCTTCTTTGCTTCAACCTTGTCAGGCAATATTTTTTCTTCTGCCTCTTCAACCAATTTCTTGGCTTGTGCTTCATCATCTAACCTTTTGGCTTTTTCATCCTCAACCAACCTTCTGGCTTGTTCTTCTTTTTTATTTTGCAGAGCAACTTGATGTGCCATGCACTCATGTTCTATCTTTTTCTTCTCTTCAGTCTATCTTTTTTCATAATCCTACTCAGCTTGGAGCCTTTTCTGTTCAAGCTTTTCTTCCTTTTTGGTATTCTCCTACTCTTTGGTGCTGCCAGTGTCTTGTTCTCACTGAAGCAACTTTTGGAATTGGTTTAAAGTTTCCCTCTTGAATTATTATTTCTCAAGTTCAAGCTCTCTCTTTGCAATATCATGAGGAAAATGGTGTAGGACTTCATCATATGAGAGAACTCCCTTAAAATTATCTTCCTCGAAATCAACAATGTGGATATTGGGATGAGTGAGGCCGACATACCTGACATGACTAATAGCCAACTCATGAGGATCATGGTCTTTAGGCTCTCCCAAGCATAGGATTAACACCTCTAAGGTCTCAACTTCCTTCCTTGTATGTTGGGTGTTGGAAATGGTATAACTTCCAATGTGGAGGGGGAAGGATGGCCATAGTATTTTACTACTGGTTTGTGTAACACCCCAGGTTTTGAACCCCCATTTTAAATAATGTATTGTTACAATGATGAGAGTCCAGGGTGCCCAAACAATTATTAAAAGGCCAGTGTGCCCAATACATGTAATGTTTTCTATCATTATTAATAATAAATACATGGCTGGCTGCTAGACGGATAAGGAATAGAGTTATAGAGGGCTATGATTCCACAAGAGAGGGATCTTAAGGGGCTAAGTGTTATTCCTATGTTAATTACCATTTTTTCCTAAGGGAGGGGATCGATTACCTAAGCTTCTTGGGGAAGGCCAGGAGGTTCTTGATTCCCCACGAAGTTACTTAAACCCACCTCTGGTCTGATGGGGGGGTTCAACTGATGGCTTGTTCGATGATTTTCCTATATGTTAATTCATTTACCTCACTCACTTCCATGCACTCACTTACCCATCCATTGATCCATCCTCACCCATGTCTTGGATTGGGAAAGGGGAACTAAACTCCTGAAGATTAGCCACGAGATAGTTGGCTGTAGTGGTCACTAGTGTGATCCAACCGTGATTTGAGGCTTGCATGTTTGAGATTCATTGGCCTCTGTCTAGCATTGCTCACATATACGAGTCCTGAGAGTTTCAACATTGAGATTTTGGACCAGTTGCGTCGGAGCCCGAATAAGGAGAAGGATTGCCCGAGGGACTGCATGGTAGAGAAGGGTGGAGGTCCGTTCTCTCGGGTGGTGCAAGATGTGTAGAAGAGAGCTGGGAAGCCTATGAGATCTTGGGTACTAACTGGTTTGGGAAGCCAAGTAACACTCTGGAACCGTCCTTGTGGATTCATAGCCCTGGCTTGGGGGTGACGTTGCTATTGATATTTGGAGCAATAATGTCTACGGTTGGGTGGAACGTCCTTGGTATGCAACCAATTGGTGTCATATTTCATAAAGATGAGTCCTCTCTGTTATGGTATCAATTGCATGTATATGAATGTATTTCCACTGTCTATATTTAATTATCGTTTAATTGAATCTTTAGACTATGCATGCTTGCTGACTACTGATGGTGCATGTTGTTAAAGTCTTTCCTTTTATGCATCCTTAATTTTAAAAAGGTATTGGTAAGAGAAAGAAGTCCAAGGGCGGGATTGAAGGTAGCGTACCCTATACTGTGGGTGGCCGGGTATGTTACAGTTTGAAATAGTGTGGTAAATCCAAACCCCATAGTTTGGTACGCTATTTCCCTCATTAACAAATGGTCTAGGACAAATTATGGCAAGAGGTGTGGGGCTCCGGTGGTCCCATAAACCGTAATAAATGAGTAGAACTTATATAAGAACCAATCAACCACCCATTTCTAGCCTCAAAGGAGATTCTATGTCTTGGGAAATAAAATAGGACAGAGTGTAGAGGGGTAGGAAATAAATTACAAATATCATAAAAAACCTATCTATAACTTACACTCCATAATTGAGAGCAATATACATAAATGGGAGGTTGACTTCGGTCCCAATTCCATCCTAGATCGGGAAATTGTACACATGAAAAAATGACATCGATCATATAGACAGACATATAAAAACATGGATTCTTCATACCTGGGAGGTTTTTTGCATGTAGGCATGTATTAAAGGCTAAGATATCTTCCGAGTTGAAGATTTTTCCCGTCCTAACAATGGTGTGTGCCGAAGGTAACCAATCAATTTGGAAATGCGTGCTCTTTTCTTCCTGGTATAATCGACAGAGCATGGCCACCGACAACTTGTATGGGGTTTTAAGACTGTGGGTAGGGACCAATTTCTTACCTTACTTGATTGTTTTATCTTCGTCTACCCACAAGTGCTTCATCTGTTTTTTGGTCCATTGCTTGCTTGGGAAAACCCTTTTAAGAATGGTTCGTTCAAGGAGAACGTGGGGGCGGGAAGGTCATATCTAGAGCTAATGTATTCTGGTCTGAGAGACACTACTCGCTTCCCCTGTTTGATCAATATTTTCACCGTAGAAGCGTTAAATTGCTTGAGGTACCACTTTGCTACCTCGTTGTATGGGAAGAGTTGTGGTTGGGAAACTACTAGGTGAAGACCAATTTTTAGGAAACTCTAGTACACTTCTAAAACTTTGTCATCTTCAAGAAAATATGCGGAATCGAATATCCTGTAGATATCTTCAAAGCCGGGGAAATGGTCCTCACGAGTGTGAGGAATAGTATCAGTCATCAAAGTTTTGACTGGTCGAGATGATGATTCAAGCCCTGTGTTGGCACAGGGGTAGACCCAGGGTTCACTCCAAGAGCGCACCAACAAGCCCTAGCTACTGGCCCTTTCGGAAACACCTGCGAAGTAGATGTAGTCTCACCCGAAGCAACTAAGAGGGGGGTTGCATGACAGATATGTCTACAACCATGGGAATATTAAGTGGAACTAATACAACAATAATGAAACATTCATATATCTCTTATCAACTAGATCTACTCTGCGCAGCTATAAATCTGATCTAACACAATAATGCAAATAATAGTATAACAATGACAGAGATCCAGGCATCAATCACACATACGACACAAAATATACGTGGTTCACCCTCTCTCTAGGGCTATGTCCATACAACCGTGCTTATGATATATTAAGATAAAGCTTATAGTTCTGATCTGCGCTCTTAGTCAATAGATCTTCTCTTTGTCTCCCACCTTCCTGTGCACCTAGCTGCAAGACTTGATATTCACACCTAGATGAAGATATTACAATACCAGAAGGCTCTCCCTCTCAACACCCCTCTCTCTCATAGTACAATAATCTCTCAACCAATAACAATCAATATCAATACCCAACACTAGTACCGACCCGACCTAGGTCCTCTCGACCTCTATTTATACATTATAGTCCCTCACCGACAGCCTTAGGTCGAAACCTATGTGTCAAAACCCTAATTACCCAAAACCCTAGGTGTCTAAAACCCTAGGTCAACTTGACCCACCTTTTTAGGGCTTCGTCAGCTTGTATTTCCTCCCTTCTCGCGCGGTGATCCAAAGCATCCAATGGTGGATTTCTCTACTTGCTGAGTTGTCCTTGATCCATCTTCCTTGTTGATCTGTCATCCTCAATCTCCTCATACAACGACTTTATTTTCCATACTTCGCTCCGGCTTTTCTACTCTTTTTCTTACTTTGACCTAGTGACAGTCACTATGTCTCCCACGCAGTTCGCGTTTTACCTTTTCTTCCTTGATCTTCACTTCCTTCCATAACCAAGGGCCAACAGCCCCCCAACACTCGCTTGTGACTCGTCCTGAGGCACTTCAGATCTGATCCTTCCGTTTCACTTTGACTTTGGACTATGCAGTGAAGCCTTTGCTTTCTGCTTTATGCCTCCTTCCCATCCTTGTGCAAAATTTCTTTTCTATGTCTGGTACCCAGTTTCAACTGCACCTGGTGCCTAGACCCTTTTCTCCTTTCTTTTACTAAGATCTGCGAGGCAGTTGGTTGTCATAATACAACTTCAGCTGACTCCCATTCACTAATACTTCTTTCCATTCTCCCTTCAATGTATTCAGCTACGCAGATCCTCCTTCTGTAACATAGGCGATCTCATATGGTCCAAGCCAATGCGTTTTGAACTTCCTTGGATGTCTTATAAATTTACTTTCATACACCAATACTAAATCACCTTGCTTAAATGTCTTCTTCTTGATGTGTCTGTCATTTTAGTCCTTCTCTCTTTCCTTCTGTACCTGCTGATGGAATCCTACAATAAATCTACCTTCTTCTAGTTCAACCAACTGGGCAAGCCTCTCACGAATAACGCCAGTATCATCCATGTCTGTAATTGCAACAATTCTTAAGCTTGGTACCAAGTACTCCATCGGGACAACAACTTCGAGACCATAAAGCAACTTGAAAGGGGTTTTCATTGTTAATTTCTTGCAAGTGGTTCTATAAGCCCAAAGTACTGTTGGTACTCTTAAATCCTATTCATCCCTATTCACACTGCAAATCTTTGTCAATACTGTCTCCAAGATTTTGTTGAATTCTTCAAACGTTTCGTTTGCTTGTGGATGGTAAGGTGTACTCTTCTGATGGTGAATTGCAAATTCTTCAGTCAGGGATTCAACAGTCTTGTTGATGAAATGAGTGCCTTGATCGCTCATAAGGGTCTTAGGGCATCGAAACTTGGTTATTATGTTATAAAATATAAACCGCGCAGTTGTAGTTGCACTACAGTCCTTGACTTCTCTTGCTTCGGCCCATCTAGTCAGGTATTCTGTCGCAGTGATATTGTACCTTGCTCCAGTGTGCTTTCCTGGTGGGTTTATAGGACCCACAAAGTCAATATCCCACTTTTGAAATGCATTTAGGGTCATCTGCGGTGCTAGTGGAATTTCATCTCTTCGAGATGGTTTTCCAACTCTCTGGCATACATCACAGGCTCTGGTATACTCTTTAGCATCTCTGTGTAAAGTAGGCCACCAAAGGCCAACTCGTAGAACCTTCTGTGAAGTTTCTTTCCCTGGGTAATGTCCTCCCACGATGCCTTCATGAGATTCTACGAGGATCAATATATGCTCTGCCTTCATCACACATCTTCTTAGTATCTCATCCGGCCCCATCCTATATAGATGACCAACTATCAGTGAAAAGTTTGCAGCGTGCACCACTAGCTGTTTCTTCTAGGAAATTGTATACTCACTTGGAGCCATTCCTGTTGACAGGAATTGGACTATGTCTATGAAGTGGTCATCCATATTCCTAATGGTGAGCAACTATGCATCCGGTAGTGTATCCTCTAGACTGGTGGGTTCTTCTCCATGTTCCAACCTCGATAGGTGGTCGGGTCCCTTGTTCATTCTTCCTGGCTTAACTATGATCTCAAAATCATATTCTTGAAATAGGAGAATCCATCTGCATATTAGCCCCCCCAACACTGGTTTGTTGACTAGGTACTTCAACGCAGAGTGATTAGTAAACATTTTAAAGTGTCCTCCTAGTAAGTAATGGCAGAATTTTTAAAGCACATACACCATGGCTAATCCTTCTCTCTCTGTAGTAGTGTAATTGATTTTAGATGTAGATAGATTTATACTAGAAAATGCTAATGGATGGTCAATCTCCCCTTCTCCAGGTTGTGCCAATACTGCTCCTAATGCAATAGAAGACGCATCGACATGCACATGAAATTCTCTGCTCCAGTCTGGAAAGACTAGAATGGGCGCAATCACCATCTTTTGTTTCATTGTGTCAAAGCTCTGCTGGCATTCGTCTGTCCAACCAAACTGACAATCTTTATTTAATAACTTCTCCATTGGTGCAGTAATCTGAGCATATCCTTTGATAAATTTCCTGTAATAGGCAGTATGTCCTAGCGTAGTGAATTGTTGTTTGACTAAAGTAGGAGGCGATAAGTCAACTATAATTGCAATTTTTGATGGATCAACCAACAATTCTTGCTTGCATACAATATGTCGTAATAATACTCCAAAAGGTAAGAAGAAGATGCACTTCTTTAGATTTAAAGAAATTTGACATTGCCTGCATTTGTCCAACATTAGTCTTAGACATTCAATATCATTTTTCAGCAAACTAAAAAAAATCCAGTCATCAAAATAGGCTTATAAAAACTTATGAAAAAAATTCTTTGAACGCTTCGACCACCACCCTGGAGAAGATGGATGGGGCATTCTTCAGTCCAAATGGCATCACTGTGCATTAGTAGGATCCCCATTCTGTGGAAAATGTGGTCTTGTGGCGGTCCTCCTTGGCAATCTAGATCTGATGGTATCCTGAAAACCCATC
This sequence comes from Picea sitchensis, assembly GCA_010110895.2. Lineage (NCBI taxonomy): Eukaryota > Viridiplantae > Streptophyta > Pinopsida > Pinales > Pinaceae > Picea > Picea sitchensis. The sequence goes on along the minus strand of SNQJ01S0002887.1, from coordinate 451,082 downwards.
TGTAAAAGAATATACCTCCTGGCCTCCCACATTATCCAACACTTCGTCTGTGAATGGTGTAGGGAAAGGATCATGCAAACAAGCACCATTCAACTTCCTGAGATCTACACAGATCCTAATCTCTCTCGTCTTCTTGTATTGCACCACCATAGGGCTGATCCACTCCGACTCTTCGACAAGTTCAATAATTCCTGCTTCTAACATTTTGTCGAGTTCAATCTTCACTTTTTCCTTATATTTTAGGTTCAATCTGTAGGGTCTTTTCTTGACTGGCTTCACATCTAGTTTCAAAGGTATTCTCATTTCTCCCATAGGTCCTTTGATACCCTTCATATCATTGTACTTGGTCAGAAACAAGTCCTAATACTCGTGCAATAATTCTGTAATTTTGTCAATGGTAGCGACATCCCAGTAATCTTCGACATTGGCAAGCTTCAGTATTTCATGTATCCCAATATTGACTTTCTTTATCTTGATCGATTGTCCAATGAATGGCAGCTCAACTCCTTGTCCTTACACATACCTGTGGCCTTCTGTCTCAACAATGTTTACCTTCCACGGATCGTCATCTGCGTCAGCATTATTGTTGTAACATCCTTGTAGTTTCTGGAATGACGCAGTCCATTCGTCCTCTTCTTGCTCCAAAGGGAGGCTAGGTGCCTCCTTAAATAATTTCTGCCTCACAATCTATAGTTCTTTATCTACTGAAGGAAATTCACTTTCAAACAAAAAGGTGGTTACAAAATTTTGAAGCATACCTTCCCAATCTGCAGTGATGAGGCTCAGCTCCACTTGAAGGTACCAGTTAATAGGGGTCATGTCCAACGTGTTAATGAATATGTGTACCCATTTTTCTTGAGGAATGTCACTCCAAGATTCTTCGCAGCTTCTCACATGGTCCTTTGGGAAGCTTCGATATGTGTACCTCACTTCGCAGCTTCCTACTTGTGCTGAGAACCGCACTGTCTTCAAGGTTCAACATTATGTCTAGTCTGTAATATTTCTTTTGTGCATCCCCCACCATCTTGCTGGTGTAGATTTTAGGGCCTCATCCATAGCCAACAACATTTTTTGTGCTGGTACACTTGTTTCAAAATCTGAGAGGAAGGATTCTAGAGGGTTCAGACCATCAAATGTAGGCAATTTACTTATTGTTGTACCAATCCAACGAATTTCTATGGTTAGTCGATCACATCTCCTTTTGGATACTTCATACATCTGGTTCTGCCAGTTCTCGAGTGCTTCTTCTGAATCTGATGAATACACGCTGTCACTTCGACAACTTAGATTTCCATTGGCAGCATGGTTGATATAATCTTGCTGTCTGGCTATTAATTTATATATTTTTTCCAACTCATATGCGTGGTATTCTTCTCTGATGTGATCTATATATCGCGGACCCTCATATGGAAATAAGGGTGCAATGACCCTAAGGCCAGCTCTTTCAAATGTCATGCGTCTTTTCTTTAAATCAACAACAATAGAATTGTCTAAGGCCCAATCAATTCCTAGCAATGCAGGGTAAGGGAAACTATCATCAACAATTTCAATTACCTCAAAATATGCAAAGGTCCTAACTCCGTCGATGTCAACAGGGACATGCTCCAGTCATCCAGATGGGATGACAGGTTGTTGATTAGCCATTCTAAGCCTGATAGGGGAATTTATCAACTTTGGTTTTCCCATTAGTACCCAAGTTTGCTTCGTCATGACATTGACCTCCGACCCTAAGTCGAGGACCACATAGTCTATATCATACTCTCCTATTTGAGCATTCAAATGTAATTCTTTGTTTGTTCTTCTCTTCTTACCAATCTGGTGTACTACCCTGTTCAGTAAGGGGTCTACCTTTCCTAGATCATACTACCTGAGTAGGTTCTGTAGCTCTTGCAAAAAATTCTCATCCTGAATTAACTTAAGAAAAGTGTACAAAAATTCGATGAGTTTACTTACCTCTTTTCCTTATTTCGGTGAAGCCGATTGATCAAATGCCTGAGGCATTCCATACTCTTTTATTTCTGGTTTCTTTTTAGATGAGGATCCTTGGTCTCCCCTTGAACTCCTATCTTGCTTCCTTGAAGATTTTTCTTTCTTTCCTTGCATCAAAAGCCCGAGTCTTCTCCACAACTTTCCTGATACCTAACTCTTCTGCAATCTTTCTTGGATTGCTCTATCTTCTCATGTAGCAGCGCCTCCTCGAGTAATAACAATGACTCTAGGGTATATTCCATGCAGTTCATCATATATCAGTAGAACTTGTGGGTTCTGCTGGGGTCCTTGTATTTCCTGAAGCTTAGCCAACAACACAGGGCATTATTCTATGACATGCTCGAAAGAGTTACAATAACTGCAATTTGTGCAAGGATTCTGACAATCCCTTTCCAAGTGTCCTAGCTACACGCAGTTATAACATATTATTTGTCCTTGGCCTCGTCCCATACCTAATCCTCATCCTTGTCCTCTGTATCCACCGCGAGGATTGAATTTTCCTCTCCCTGGAGAGTTGTACTGTGGAGTGTTTCCTTCTTACCGTACTTCATCTTGAATCTTGTATATGTCCCTCGACCTCACATGCATGAGATCGTAAGTTCTACAATCTCGATCATCATGCCACATTGATTTACAAAATGTGCTATACAAGTTTTTGGGCGTCTGAACATACTTCTGCATGTAATAACACTCACATGGGCGATGCCTATTTCCGCATACATCGCACCAGGGCAGGTTAACTTGCTTCAAGGGGCTCGACGCTCCTGAGGCCAAATACTCATGAAATAAGGGACAATGTTCCTGATCATGACCTTCAAATCTACATCTTACACACCATATATCTTCTCTTTTTCCCCTCCCCTTGTCCTTCTTCATATCCTCGACTTGCAGAGACAAACTAGTAAGCTAGCTCAAGATCTCACTCATGCCTGAGCTAGATTCTCCCATAGGTGCTGATTCAAGCTTCATGGTGATCTCCAAAGATTATGCCTACGATGCAATATTCTACTGCATCAGAGGGACTCTGATGTGTGGTAACAACGCCGCGATGAACCATTCTTTTTTCTGTTCATCGGGGATATGAAAAGTTAATCGACATGTTAGGGTCTTGAATCTCTGGTCAAACTCCCAAACAGGTTCTACTACCTTTTGTTTGATCGCTTTTATCTCTGTAATACATTGTGACTCCGACTTAGGTTTCTTAAACTCTGCAATCAACGAATTCTTGATCTCATTCAATGGCTTAGGCTGCACCTGTTGATTAAGGTTGGTTGTCATTGATGTCAACCCTTGAAGAAAGCCCCGTAGCACAAAGGTTTAGGTAATGGACCCAATATTGTTTGATGTAAATATGACTCATTATTTTTTTGTCATGGTTTATAAGAAGTAAATATGGATGAACTCCAAAGTGGTCCCCTTATGGTGAAAGCCCTCACGGGAAGACGCTTTGTGGAGTAAGATAACCCATGATTAATTGTGGAATAATGAGATGAAGGAAAGTGAATTTGTCAGGGAAAATATCCTAGATGGATAGGGATTTTCATATCATTTCCTGTGGTTTGTGGAACGTCACATAATTCCTCACGGTTAGAGAGTTATGGCCATGAGAAGTTGGAGACCCCAGGTTTGGGTAATGGACCCAAGTTTGTTTTATGGGTAATGACATGAGTTATGATATATTTTCAGATAATACTATTCTATATGGATAGAACATGCCATGCCATTTCTGGTGGTATGTATAACGTCACATAACTCCTCACGGTTTGAGAGTTATGGCCTTACGAAGTTGGAGGACCCTCATATGTCATCTAGAAGCCCCAAAAGGTCAAAGTAGTCAAAGTGGTTTAAGAGATTTTAAA
>SNQJ01S0002887.1:390325-444587 GCA_010110895.2 Picea sitchensis | reverse complement strand
GATTTTAAAAGGTAAATAATAAAGTGAAGTGATGAGTGTATTATAATTCAAAGTGAATACAAATTAAATTATTTTAATAATAAATTTAATGGAGAAATTAGAAGTGGACCCAACCCTAAAATAAGGAAAGTGGGTCAAGTGACCTAGAAGATGTTTTTAAGGAGGCTACTTGGAGAGTATAAATAAGAGGCAAGGCTCTCTCATTTGAATTACACTTGAGAATATTGAATATATATAGGTTTCTGAGGTAACCAAAGGATATCTAATCCAAAGTTCTAAGGAAAATGAAGAAAAGAAGGCCGAAATGCAAGGAAGGATAAATTCTTTTGATGGTGCTTTCTAAGGTATGTTATTTACAGGTCATCTCACCATTTTCGCTATAACTTTTTTTTTTTTATGATTAAGATCCTGAAATTGCTATGAAAGTAAGACAACATATGCAAGTATCTATGGTTAAAAATTCATCTTGTGGGTCGTTGTATTTTGGGAGTTACACTCCGTGGAAAATAGGGTTTGTGGCCACTCCTGAAACTAGTCAAAATCAGGTGTTTCGGGTAAAAATGTCATAACTTCTTCATAACATATCCCAATTCAGTGAGACAAAATGTGTTGGTTAGGGTATAGTCTTTAGTATTATTTGCAACAGTTTCATATCATTTCATGAAACATTTTGTGCGGAGCACGCTCTAGAAGGTCGCTCTCTAGAATAAGACAAAATTCAGCAAGGTATGCCATTTTTGCTATAACTCCTTTTCTGAGAGGTTCCAAGTAGTGAAACTTGGAGGAATTGCATAAAACACACTGAAGAACATTTTATATCAGTTTAATATCTTTATACATTACAGGTTCAAAGTTATGATTACTTCAAGTTAGGTTTGTTGACTAATCCAAAACTAGGCATGTGAGACTAAAGAAAAGTTTGTTGAAAATGCTAGTCTCTTGTTTTTAATGTTAAGGAAGGTTTGCAAGAATGTGATCATATACACTAGGTCTATTACATATCTACAAATCAGATTTGGATGATGAAATTGATGAGGGATTTTTGTTGTGGTACATACTTCATACATGGTTGGATGCACTTGTTTATGGTATAGGTTGATTACAGGTTGGTGCATGGTTGATGCACTTGTTTATGGTATAGGTTGATTACACGTTGAGGTACAGGTTGATGAATGGTTGATGCATGGTTTAGATTTATTGGTACAGGTTTACATCGGTATATCTCACAGTGATAGTGTGACAATGGTTCCATCATTTTACTTCTACTTCAGGGTGGAAGGACGGGGCAAGGACAGGTGGTTGTAGCCACCTTCCAGTTGTAGCCGGAGAACATTGGGGGTTGTAGCCTCCTTCTGGTTGTAGCCATAGATTTGGGGAGTTGGACCTTCCCTCAGGTTGTAGCCTGAGAAACTAGGGGGTTGGAGCCTCCTTCCAGTTTCAGCTAGAAAACAAAAGGAAGTTGGTCCTTCCAATGAATGTAATTCTTCAATACATATAAGAAAAAACATTCCGTGGTTTTATCCTGATTTGGGTTTCCACGTAAAACACTGGTGTACTATGTATGTGTGTGATTGTTTATTTATTACTGCTCATTATTGGATAATAATTCTACATTGATATAACATTTGAGGAAAAAGGATTATGATTAAGCTATTACTGATTCACCCCCCCTCTCAGTAATCCAACAACACCAGTTCTTGGACAAGTTTCATGTACCAGCTCAACGTGCAGTCCCTTAGCGTAGTGTTGAACTGGGTTCTCTTGATGACTTCGTCGGTGATACTTTTAACATTCCACGCATCCTCACACATGAACCAGTGTTGATCGGGATACTCAGATCCATCTCCCATGAATATAGGGAGCCTCATCTCATATGCCATAGAGTTCCCTAGGCTTCCTGTCTGAGTATAGGCTGAGTTGCTAGTAACAATACTCTGAAGACTCTGGTGGTCTTGGCTATTCTGGCTACTTGGTGCTATTGAAGAAACATGAGGGTTAATGTTACTTATTTCAGTAATCTGCACAGTTCCTGAGGTTTCTAGCTCGCTTTGGCGAAGTTCTTCAACTTCCCCTTCTTCTGTTCTAGTGGGTTTTGAATGTTCATCGTCGGTTAGTTGTACCTCTTCTCCACTGTAGAAACCCTCTTCTCTGTAGTTTTTCTTAAACATGTTCTCAAGGTGAACCCATCTGAATACTCTTCAACTGCACGTATTTCCATCTTCTGTGTCACTGTCACTGTTTGAATTTCTGAACATTATCCTTTTCAGTTCCAACCAATCTACTGTATCTTCAAGATGTTCTTTTCATGCTACAACATCTTGATTCTCAGCTTCAATAAGTGAATTTTTTTTCCTCTGGGTCCTTTGAAAAAATATCTCTCGGCTTGGCTATATGATTCTACCCTATTAACAACAAATTTGGTTATATACCCCCCAATGGTACTATCAAACCAATGATATACTTCTCTGGATACAACGTTGTCAACTCTCTTGACCTTCTGGATCAGTGCTGGTGTCCAAACCACAGGAGGTCTAGATCTGATCTCAAACTGGGTATTGACTAACCTAGCCAACCACTCAAACAACTCCTGGTGGATTCCTCCAAAGAAGATCTTGTGAATGTCAGTGAAGATGTATCTTTGTATCCAATCTTTAGTACTCAGTTTAGGGTTCTTGTTCTGGGATTTAGTGAAGTCCCTCTCTTGATCCTCTATCCACTTTTGAATCTATGTCTTTGATGGGAACCACCTTGACATTCCCTTAAAACGATTCTGGTCCCGGCAATGGAACCATTTTTTGGCACAGGGGTAGACCCAAGGTTCACTCCAAGATCGCACCAACAAGCCCTAGATACTGGCCCTTTCGGCAACACCTGCGAAGCATATGTAGTCTCACTCGAAGAAGCTAAGAGGGGGGGTTGCAGGAAAAATATGTCTACAACCAAGGGAATATCAAGTGGAACTAATACAACAATAATGCAACATTCACATATCTCTTATCAACTAGATCTACTCTACGCAACTATAAATCTGATCTACCACAATAATGCAAATAACAGTATAACAATGACAGAGATCTAGGCATCAATCACACATACGACACAAAATATACGTGGTTCACCCTCTCTCTAGGGCTACGTCCACATAACTTTGCTTATGATATATTAAGATAGAGCTTACAATTCTAATCTGCACTCTTAGTCAATAGATCTTCTCTCTTCTTCTCTCTGTCTCCCACCTTCTTGTACACCCAGCTGCAGGACTTGATCTTCGCACCTAGCTAAATATATTACAATACCAGAAGGCTCTCCCTCTCAACACTCCTCTCTCTCATAGTACAATAATATCTCAACCAACAAAAATCAATATCAATACCCAACACTAATACCGACCTGACCTAGGTCCTCTCGACCTCTATTTATACATTATAGTTCCTCACCGACAACCTTAGGTCGAAACCTAGGTGTCAAAACCTTAATTACCCAAAATCCTAGGTGTCTAAAACCCTAGGTCAACTTGACTCGCCTTTTCAGGGCTTCGCCAGCCTGTATTTCCTCCCTTCTCGCGTGGTGCTCCAAAGCATCCAATGGTGGCTTTCTCTGCTTGCTGAGTTTTCCTCGATCAATCTTCCTTGTTGATCTTTCATCCTCAATATCCTCATCCAACAACTTGATTTTCCGTACTTCGCTCCGACTTTTCTGCTCTTTTTCTTACTTCGACCCAATGACAGTCACTGTGTATCTCGCGTAGTTCGCGTTTGACCTTTTCTTCCTCGATCTTTGCTTCTTTCCATAACCAAGGGCCAACACCCTGTGACACCCTGAAAGTACATTGAACTCTTATATCTCTTGGGTTTCTGGCTCGCCAAGATGAATTACCAAAATGTCCTGTAATAAAAGATTAAAAAACATATCAAGTTAGTTTAAATAAACACTTTAACTATAATAACGAAAGGATGATTAAACGACATAAACATAGATTACACGTAATAAAGAAATTGCAGTAACAGAGTAGGAGATCTCAACAAACACAGGGATCAAGACAAAACACAAGTTTTGTAGACTATGTTTGAAAAACATACAGTGCAAGATGTGTATGAATGGGTGTTTTTATAACTCATAGTCACATATTATCCTAGCACAAGTATGCCATAACTCGGGTGTGTACGAGGATATTACTAAATCCAGTCTTAAATTCTCCCGTTAATGCACATCATCTCTATCATTAAGGTTCATTAAGACTAATATCCGCCTTGATTCGAGCATCTGGGGTTGTGCCAAGCTATATCTTCAAATAAGACCATTGTCAGGGTCACGCATTTGGAGGATATGATATTGCGGGTTACTTTGAGCCCTGAGGGGAAGGGTATCGAAGGTATATTCCCTCATACGTGGACCAACGGGTGGGCCTGGCATGTCAACCTATAAGTAGTGATACAGAAAAAGGTGGGACTCGTCGGGGTATTGGCATCGAGGTAAATCAGGATGAGGTTGAAAGTAAAAATCGAGGAGAAAGGTATCGATAAAATATTCATTTTTTCTAGAAAGGCGTGCTAAAATATGTGCTTTACAAGAGTTTAGAACATAGCTATCGAAGGTTTGAAATATGGGGAGACGCTTAAGCTCCGATAGAGATGGTATCGAATAATATTCTTTTGTCCTGGGAGAATGTGCATGATACATATGTGAGAAGGTTCGAGAGGCTATTAGAGTTTTATCTTTGGAGTTCGAGAAGATGAGCCTAAAAAAGGCTTCTGATGAGGATGGTATCGAAGAATATATTCCTTAGAAACTTTATGTTATCACATGAAGTTGTCATTGGTCATATGTAGTTGTTTTTAAGACCTAAGTCTACACCTCTTCCCTATATCTCTCTTTTCCGCATACCTTCCTATAATTTTTTCCTCTTTTGGTTGATAAAGTGAGTTTCCCTTTTGTTCAATGACCCGTTTTTCCTTATTGTCTTGCTTGATTGATTCTTTGCACAAAGTTTTTCTGTCTTTCTTGAAGATTAAACACATATCGTGATTTGGTTTGAATTACTGGTCATCTTGTTTTCCTTTAATTGAGCTTACAGTAGGCTGATCAAGTATGTTGTATGCACAGGGAAAAACCATGAGCAAAATGCAACATTCAGAGAAATCCATTTCGGGCTTGAAATACAAGTAAACACACAGGTTCAATTTTCAACGGTGGAGATCCCATGTATAGTTTATATTAACGGATCTTGTGCATTCAAAGTTTCAAAGTCGCACAAGGATTAATGACCAAACAAGAGCCCTGAAGTCCCGAAGTTCCGAAGTGACGAGAGACCGCCACGTAAATTGGGAGAAAGTTACTTCAGGAGATTTCCATGCTTTAAATCCCGAAATACTGAAGCCCGAAGTGCCAAAGTGAGGTCAGGATGCCACATCACTTTGGGCCCTACCACTCCATAGGTGTTTTTCAACTCAACACATGGCACTTATCGGCCGAGGATGCATGGCATTCATTTCAGGCCACCACGTTGATTCCGGGAGATCGTCCTCCGGGAGGTATTTCTGCTTAGCATTCAAAGCTCCCGAAAGCCAATTTGGCACCATATCTAAACATGATTAAAATTATTCTGGAGTTTGCGGACGAATAAAATTGAGCAGTGCATGGCAACAAAAGCAGGGCATTCCCAGATCACATATTGTGACAAGAACGATAGACACACTTCATTATAGGGATAAAACATGCTCAAACGTTAAAATCCTAGAGCGGTCCTGCAATCAAAGCCATGGTATAGCTAGAGAGGCACGTGGAAGTTGGTGGTGGATTGCATGAGTCATAGCGGTGTGGATCCAAACCGCCCTTAACAACTTCCGCAATCACATGCTTATATAGGGTCCAATCCGAGAGCAACACGTGGAAACATAAATTGGGTGCTAAGCCAAATCATCAAAGGAATGTCACGAGGATAAGCATAACGTTAGCAGATCATGACCAGTCTATCATAGAGAAAATAGGAAGAAAGACGCTACAAAATATGCAGAGTAGTTTTACAAAGGGCGCTATGGAATGGTGCTACGAATTGTCCATTACAGTCATAGGTTTTGAATTCATTTCTTCCTCTTGAATTTGATGATTTGGTGGGAACCAAAGATCAATAGGTGGAAACTGGAGATTAACATACGAGCTTGGATGACACATGGCACTAGAGAATATGCACCCAAGCGACAATACATGTCATTCATTTTTTGTTAGAGTGGTTGCCAACATGATCCTTGATTTTAGCAGTTTGTTAGATCTATTGGTACAGATGTTAGACTTGTAGCTTTTTGTGGAGGATCCTAGGATAGGAAGGCCATCTCACACCCCTAGTTATTGTCTACTTTTTTGATTATAAATACACGAGATTAATTATATGAGAGGGTCGGATGGTTGAGCAGAGCTCCCTTTTTGTAATATTTTGACTAAACAGAGCTCTACTTTGGTTATGTATGAGACTTGAGACATTTTCATTAATAGAAGTCAGTTTCCTTTCATCATCTTGTTTCCTCTTACTCTGAAATTATCATGATTGGATGATCCATATGAGATGTTGTGGTTGTGTTATAATGGAGGTTTGATTATAATGCTGCTATGAATGTTTTTCAGTGTTTTAAACTTTAATTTCAAGAAGTTCTTGTGACTGAGTTTTTATTCTCCTAGCTGCTTGAAGTCCTAATTCTTATAGCAGACCTATCCACCTTCCTCATTAAGTCTTCCTTCTATTCACATTTATCCTTAAACCACTGATTGAAGTTAATCAAAACCTCATTTGCTTATGCATGATAGCCTAGATTTTCGTGTTAAAACATTCTTACGCTGAGTTTTGTCCATTTGAACTTTAATCATTAATTTACATTCACAATCCTTTTGATGGGTACTGGGATTATCCTCTTGGAATCTGAGGGTGATTTTTAGTGCTAACATTCTTGGCGTTGTTGTTGGGGAACACATTAAATATATTTCCTTGAGATTTAACAACAACACAATACTAATTCTGAAGGTGCATTAAAATTTAGTACATTAAATATTGCATCTTGCACCTGGAGACTCCACTGTTTCAGTTGTGGCTCCCAAAGGCATACACATGAGGTCTACTCCACATCTACCTCTGGAAACACCTGAAACTGACCCATAGAATATTATCAAGAAAGGAAAGGCTTCTCAAGAAGGATTTTCAGGTATTTTACGAGGTACTTCTGGTCATTTACATGATTCTACTTTTAAAACTCCAGTAGCCATATCCAATTCTCCTCTTTTAGCTTCTGCTGAAGTTTCTAAACGTTTGGATTTTGAAAATTTTCTTGTTGAATACTCTTATTTTAGATCCAAATTGAAAGAAGAAAATTTTGAAACCCTTGCTTCTCCTGATGTTGTAAGTTGGTCCAAACTTGAGAGTCTTGAAGATTTTACTACTTTGGGCCTTCCTACTCCTCCTATCAAAGTTGCTGTGACTAAAGAAGAGGAAACCTCTTTTCGCTTGGACCCTATACCATCTTCCTCCAAGACTCAAATTCTTCCTCTTAAAACTGAAACCTCTGCATCCAAGATTCCTCTTTCTCCAAAAATCCAAGCTGCATTTTTATATGTCAAAGCTCCATCTCCCCCTTATTCTCCTACAATTCACAAACCAATGGCATATGCTAATATTCCTAGAAATAGGATGGATTCCATAATGGCTGCTAGGTATGCCCCTCTTATTTTACCTCAACCTGTGAATGCTTTCCCAGTTGGAGACTACCTTAAGTACATGCCCAAGTTCATAGGGGGTGAAGACAAAACTACAGAGGAACACCTTGCAACTTTTTATAGTTATGTAGATAATCTTAACATTGAGAATGGAGATGTATGGATGAGGGTATTTGTAAAGAGCCTTAATGGTGAGGCTAGAAAATGGTTTAGGGGTTTGACTCCTGGATCTATTGCTGGGATTGAAGCTTTGGATGATGCTTTCTTGAGGCATTTGGGGGATAAAAAGGTTTTCCTTTATTATATTACATAATTTGGGTCACTTAAGAGGAAAGAGGGGGAATTTGTTTCATATTTCTAAAAAATATTTAATAAAATGTACAACAAGATTCCCACTGAAATAAAGCCTACATAAACCTCTGCCAATATTACCTATGCCAATGCTTTTGACCCTGCGTTTTTCCTCCTGTTGAGAGAAAGAAGATCTACCTGTCTAGCTCATATGCAAGATGCAACTTTTAAAGTAGAATCTAACATATTGGTATTTGAAAAACTTAGGGGAAAATCTGATAGAGACATAAGGAAAGGTAGGGCTGAAGCTTCACCCTCAGAATCCCCTGTTGTCCACCCTCAAGTTGATGAACTTACAAAATTGATAAAATCACTTTCTGCTGAAATGGAGAAGTTGAAACTTGAAGGAAAAAAGAACTATAGGAACACACAAAATGTTGATAATAGAGGTAATTTCAGAAGACCAAATAATGCCCCTCAGGTCCTCCAAAGAGATCAAATAAATAGGGATAGGGATGATTAAAAATTCCAAGCCCCTCTCCAAAACAACCTTGTTGCTGATGAAGAAGGAGAGGATGAAGAAACCGATCCTAAAATCCATTGTCTTGGTGACGCCTCTTCATCTCCTCATTTAACCCAATCTGCATATGACAAGTCTCTCATGGATAGTCATTTAAATGAATTGAGTAAAGGGGAAAAAATGACAATCCAAGTAAATACAACCCAAGGTCAAAACAGAAAGAGGGGAAGACTGAAACTTATGATCAACCCACTAAAATATAAAATTCTTCTAAGGCTATGGCAGCTAGCAACAAACAAAAAGATGCACAAAACCCCCATGCATTGGCTAAGAGCCCTACCCCAGAAGTTAAGGATATTCTAAAATATCCATCCTCTTTTATATTTGAGAGTGAGATTCAAAAAATTAAGATCCCCGTACCTTTTTTGGAGTTGATTAAGAATGAGGAATTCAAAAGATATCTTTCTAAAATTCTATAGCCCGAGACTTCCTTTAATTCCACAGATTTAGTCAACCTTCAAGATGAAAAACCAGCTATCATCCAGGGACCTTTGGTAGAGGATAGAGATGACTCTTCCCCCTCCATTCTACACATCATTAAACATTCATGATAAAGTGCTGCACAACTGCTTGATGGACTCAGGGGCATCTCATAACCTCATGCCTAAAACTGTAATGGATGATCTTGGGTTGGAAATTACAAAAACCTACCATGACCTATACTCATTTGATTCCAGGAAGGTGAAGTGTCTTGGGGTTATTAAAGACCTGGTTGTTACCTTGTTCCAATTGCCAATGAAAATTATGGTCATGGATATTGTGGTGGCTGATGTTCCCCCTAAGTTTGGGATGCTCTTGTCAATATCTTGGATCAAAAGACTAAGGGGAAATTTGCAGATGGACCTTTCATATGCCACCATTCTTGTTTTTGGGGGAGAACATAGAAGGATTTATAGAGAGGCACAATTATCCTACATCATCAGTGATGAAGAAAATACTACCAACCACCCTATTTTTGCACTTTTTATTGATTTAGGATCCAATATATTACAACTCACTGATGCTCCTCAACCACCTATTGAAATTAGAAAAAAAACCATCACCTATTGTGAAGATACTCCTCCTTATATCTTTGTTCGGAAGATGTTTTTTGATGGGGCCTCTTTTAAGGAAGGTGCTGGTGCTGGGGTAGTATTTATTTCTCCTACCCAAGAGATCATATCTTTGTACTACAATCTTAAATTTGAAGCTACAAACAATTTGGAAGAATATGAGGCTTTTGTTTTGGGTTTGAGGGATACTGAAGACATGAGAATTGAAGAGCTAGCAATGTTTGGAGATGCTGAATTAATTGTTCGTCAAGTTAAAAATCTGTATCAAGCTAAAGAACCTAGGTCAAGGACTTACAAAAATGAAGTTTGGGATCTTGTTGATATTTTCTTCTTAGTTTTTAATATCCCATTTGTGTTGATGATTGCAACTATGTGAGACATTCTCCAGCTTACAAAACCATGAGATCTGGATCATTGCAGCTATGTGAGTCTTTCTCTCAGCTTACAAACCTGAGAGAAATCCCCTAAGAAGGGTACTCGGTTCCTGCCTGAGACAGAGATGGAACGTAGAGATGACCTCCTCCATTCAAAGAGTTGATAAGAACTCCATATGATTATCCAGTGGGAAAGGTGATCTGTTGATTTAGACGTGCCTATGGCGATGCACAAGGTGAACGTGTGAAATCCCAAAGTGCTGGGTGCATCGTCATGTGAACATAAGTGAAGATGATGTATTAGCCTCCTCTGAGAATCTGAGTTGACGAGAAAACTCCAGATGATTCTCCTATGTGAGGCATTGGGAAAGAATATCTGTAGAGTGGAAGTGACCGTGGATGAGCACAGGTGAACGTGTGAAGATGTGGTTCTTCTGTGTAATACAATGAGCTAGAGATATGACATCCCTATGGATGTGCCCCTAGTGGATGAGCACTAGTGGGTGTATAAGATCCCTTGCTATATATTGTTCAAGAGTCAGACCTGTCTGTAACCCTAATTGTTATGTAAAGGGTACATGTCAGCCCCACCTTAATGTGATTAGTAATAAATGTAAAAGATAATTAATATGGTTAATATTAATTATAATGTGAATTAGAGAGGTCGGACCTGTTGTGCCAATATACACTTTTGTTGATAGGACAAGTCTAATATAAGTAAAGGAAGATTCCCCATTGTGGAATCATATCCTTCAAACAAGTTTGGAAATTTCAGTAAGTACATTCTCTTGGGAAAAGTGTACACCTCTCTTGGGCGCTAGTCTTCTGGGGTTTGAGCACCTTCTTGTGTGCTAAGTCTTATTGGTGGTGAAGGTATTTATCTTGAAGAATATAGAAAAGTATTTGGTTGGGTTTTCTTCCCTTGTTGAGAAGGGTTTCCCAGGATACTTCTTGTGTTCTTGTGCATGGTGTTTCTTCTTGTGATCTTGGTTGCTGCAACATTATTGTTTATGGTTAAGACAAATGAAAATTGAAATGAACTGCATGCTTAACCTAGATTATTGAAAAATGAACATGGCATCAGAGCGTAGGTCTTGAAGATCCCATTGCACAAGCATTTTCCAGCCTTTCTCTCACACATCTGCAGAAACCGTACGACCCTCCTAGGGTTTCCAGAAATTCTGTACGAACTCCTCTTTTGATAGTTTTCAACACTCAAATCTTGGATTCTGGGGCTAAAAATGACATAGGTGGGTATGAAATCCTTCAACGCACCTCCAAAAAGTCTCAGATTGCATTTCTAGGCATTTTGATTTTTTGGCTCTAAGGGTTTCGCCAAAATTCACAGAAAATTCTGAATTGTATTTCTACAAACTTCTTGAAGAAGCTCCTCAACTTACCAGGTCTATCATATTTATCAAGGCTTATTGTTGGTATTCATAATCCCAACAAAACCTAAAAGCGCTAGCCTAGCCTAGCCATTAGGTTTTCTAGCCTAGTTGACAAGGGTTTGTGAAGATGAGAAAAATCATGATGGGAAGCAATCTCAGTTCCAGGAAGATAAGACCTCAAAGAAATAAAGATATCAACATCTCAACACTGTTAGGTATGGTTCCTATCAATGTCAATACTTGACTAGTTGACAGTGGTTCCTCTAGGCACATGATCGTTCTTAGAAATCACCTAACACATTTTGTTGAGAAAGAGACACATCTACATGTTGTTCTTGGAGATGATGCCAGATATAATGTGAGAGGAGTTGGAAATTCTACTTTCCAAATAGATTCAAATATGCAGCTTAAACTAGGATAAGTATTGTATGTACCTGGAATGAAGAGAAACCTTGTCTCTATTTCAGCCTTGGAAGACAAAGGTTACAAAATTACTTTCTCATAAGAAAGAGTTCTTGCATGGAACAAAGACTCTCATATAATCTCTTCTTAAGTAATTGGTTTTCGAGAAAACAACTTGTACAAGTTGACCATCAAACCAATGAAAGCCTTATTACATGACACTATCATCTTGAGTGAGTTATGGCATAGAAGTCTTTCTCATATTCATTATAGATCTCTTCCAACTCTAGGGAAAATGGTAACATGTCTACCAGAGATACAAATTCAACATAAAGATGTTTGCAAAGGTTGTTCCCTTGGAAAAAATGTTAAAGGATCCTTTCCTAGTAGTGACAATAAATCCAAGAAAATATTGGACTTGATACATTCAAATGTATGTGGGCCAATGACTGTTGCATCCTTAAATGGGTACTTATACTATGTACTCTTCATAGATGATCACTCCATGAAAACTTGGATTTAATTTATGAAGAACAAGGATGGAGTCCTTGCCAAGTTTCAAGAATTCAAAGCTCAAGTTGAAAACATGACTGGAAGAAAAATCAAAATATTAAGATCAAACAATGGAGGAGAATACACCTCAAAAGAATTTAATAGTTTTTGTATTGAAGTAGGAATCAAGAGGGAGTTCATAGTTCCTTACAACCCTCAACAAAACAGGGTTGCTGAAAGGAAAAACATAACTATCATTGAGGCAACTAAAGCAATGATACATGATCAGAGTCTACCTATGAATTTATGGATAGAAGCATGTATGACAATAATATATGTTCAAAACCATAGTCCTCATCAGATCCTGAAGAACATTACTTTAGAAGAAGCATTCACCAAAGTGAAGCTTGAGATCAGACACTTCAGAATATTTGGATGTCCAGTGTACCTTCATGTACCCAAAGAAAAGAGATCCAAACTATAACCTTCAGGAAGAAAGGGTACATTTGTAAGATACAATGAATCCTCAAAAGCATATCGAATCTACATCCCAGGTCATAGACAAATTGAAGTAAGCAAAGATGTTACTTTTGAAGAAGAAGTAGCCTTCCCAAAATCCAGAGAATCTCAGATGGAAATTGATAGTGAAAAAATACCTCCTCCCCATTCAATAGTTCAGAGGGAGACATATATTATTCCAGTTGAGACAACAACTCCAGTTGATCCAGTTGCTCCAACAGATCTAGTTACCCCAAGAAACATACGTAGAGACATCACAGTTGGACATAAAATACTTGCTTGGTCTCGAGAAAATTTAGAAGAAGCAGAAGGGCATAAAGCCCCACAAGGAACAACCAGAGAAAGCAAGAGACCAAAGAGATTCTCAAGCTACCTTTCATCCATGACCCACATTATTGACTCCGAGCCAACTTGTCATGGAGAAGCTTCAGGTAAAAAATTATGGCAAGATGCTATGACTGAAGAATACCAATCTATATTAAAAAATTATGTATGGGATGTTCCAAGACCAGAGGGAAAGTACGTAGTGACTTCCAAATGGATGTACTAAATCAAACATGCTGCTGATGGAAGCATTGAAAAATACAAAGCAATATTTGTGGCTAGAGTTTTTTCAAAAATAGAGGGAGTCGACTATGATGAGACTTTTTCACTTGTAGCCAGATATACCTCCATCCGATCTACCATTGCACTAGCTTATTCCATCGTCTGGAAGCTACATCAGATGGATATAAAGACATCGTTTCTCAATGGTGAAATTGAGGAAGAAGTTTATATTGAGAAGCTAGAAGGTTTCATTATACACAATGAAAAATATCATGTATGAAGGTTGAAGAAATCCCTATATGGTCTAAAACAACACCGCATGCTTGGTACAAGAAAATGGATGTATTTATGATGAGTTTGGGATTAAAAAAAAGTGCAGCTGATCCAAACTTGTATTATCACATTGATGGAAATGAGTTTCTGATTTTGGTCTTATATGTGGATAATCATTTCCTCACCGGTTTAGAGAGACTCATTGCTGAATGGAAGAAAGCATTGACTGCCAAATTTGAAATGAAGGATTTGGGCATAATGCATTATTTCTTGGGACTAGAAGAATGGCAGAGAAGATATGAGATTTTCCTAAGTCAAGAAAAATATACTATGGAGATACTGAAAAATTTCAGTATGATAGAATGCAAATCCATGCCTACTCCAATGGTAATGGATTTAAAGAAAATGAGTGGCACTGGTTCAGGAGACGTAGATTCACATTTATACTGACAACTGATTGGATATTTGATGTATCTAGTTAGCACGAGCAAAAATTTTTCTATGCAGTGAATTTTCTTAGCCAACCAAAACATACACACTGGATAGCTGCAAAACACGTATGGAGATACTTACAAGGCACAATTGTTTATGGCTTGAGATATGCAGCTAATGTGGGCTTAATCTTGCAAGGATATGGAGATGTAGATTGGGCAAGAAGTTTAGTAGATAGAAAGAGCACCTCAAGTTGCTTCTTCACCTTAGGATCAACCATGGTTTCTTGGTGTAGCAGAAAACAAAGCTCTGTGGCATTAAGCACAACAGAGGCAAAGTAAATTTCACTAAGTGTGGCAATTTGTGAAGATGTATGGATAAGAAAAAAATTGTCTGACTTGTTCGATCATGAGATGGATATGACTACTATTCATTGTGATAACCAAAGTTGTGTAAAGCTCTCCGAGAACCCAGTGTTTCATGACAGATTGAAACACATTTAAATCAAGTATCACTATATCATAGACATGGTGCAGAGAAAGAAAATACACGTGCAATATCTTTCTACTCATGAAAAAATTGCAGATATATTCACTAAACCACTTGCCAAGACAAAGTTCGAGTATTTACATGAGAGACTTGGCATGGTGGAAAATGCCTCCCTAGCTGAGATGGAGTTTTGATGATTGCACCTATGTGAGACATTCTCCATCTTACAAACCCGTGAGATGTGGATCATTGTAGCTATGCAAGTATTTCTCTCATAAAACCTGAGAGAAATCCCCTAAGAAGGGTATGTGGTTCCTTCTCGAGACAGAGCTAGAACGTAGAGATGAGCTCCTCCATTCAGAGAGTTGAGAAGAAATCCAAATGATTATCCAATGGGAAAGACAATCTGTTGAGTTAGACTTTCCTGTGGTTGAGCACAAGGTTAATGTGTGAAATCCCAAAGTGATGGGTGCATCATCATGTGAACAGAAATGAAGATGATGTATTAGCCTCCTCTGAGTAGCATAGTTAACGAGAAAACTCCAGATGATTCTCTTGTGCGAGGCAGTGGGAAAGAATATCTGTAGAGTGGACGTGCCTATGGAAGAGCATAGGTGAACATGTGAAGATTTGATTCTTCTGTGTAATGCAGTGAGCCAGAGATATGACATCCCTATGGATGTGCCCCTAGTGGATGAGCACTAGTGGGTGTATCAGATCCCTTTATATATATTGTTCAAGAGTCAGACCTGCCTGTAACCCTAATTGTTATGTAAAGGGTATAGTTCGGCCCCACCTTAATGCGATTAGTAATAAATGTAAAAGATAATTAATCTGGTTAATAGTAATTATAATGTGATTGATGGATTTTCTGGCTACAATTAGATCTTTGTCTTGCCTGAAGATAGAGAGAAGACAACCTTTACTACTCATTGGGGCACATTAATGTATGCTAAAATTCCCTTTGGATTGATGAATGTAGGAGTGACCTTTCAATGAGCAATGGAAATTTCCTTCGTTGGGGAGAAGGACAAATTTGTAGTCATATATCTAGATGACATTATAGTGTTCTCAAAATATGATAAAGGGCATTATCATCATTTGAAAAAGGTTTTCCTGAAGTGCAGAAAGTTTGGTCTCTCTCTCAATCCTAAGAAGTCCTTGTTTGCTATGAAGGAAGGTAAGTTATTGGGACATATTGTATCAACATAAGGGGTAAGAATTGATCCAAGCAGAGTAGAGTCTATTCAAACATTATCTTTTCCTAGATCCAAGAAATAAGTTCATTCTTTCTTGGGAAAAATCAGTTTTATAAGAAGGTTCATCTCTAACTTTGTTGAATTAGTGAAGTACATTACAACCATGCTTAGGAAAGGAAATGAGGTGAAATGGACTAATGAGGCTTGAGAATCTTTTGATCAGATAAAAAATGCATTGACTGAAGCACTTCTGCTCATCATCCCTGACTATTCCAAGGCATTTCTGATATTTTCCTTCGCCTCATTTGACACATTGGCTGCTGTTTTGCTGCAGAAAAATACAGAGGGGTTAGAGAAGCCTATTTCCTTTTTCAACAAAGCATTGAGGGATGCAGAAATGAGATATGATATCATGGAAAAGCAGGCTTATGATTTGGTCAAAGCCCTCATGGTTTTCAGAGTATATGTTTTCCATTCAAAGATTGTTGCATATGTCCTTTTAGCTTCAGTGAAACATATACTTATCCAACCTGACATAGATGGGAAGAGGAGCAAATGGATTGCTAAAATTCTAGAATTTGACCTTGAAATGAAGCCCACTAAACTAGTGAAAGGCCAAGGTTTAACCAGGTTGCTGGCTGAATCAAATTGAAAATATTTAGGGGTTAATTTCATGAACATAAACTCAAAAAATAAGCAAGCTGAGTTTGTTGATAAAATTTCTCATGTCAGCCCAAATTTGGCATAATGCATTTGATATAAAGACATCATATATTTTCTGCAGAAGTTGCTGCCTCCTGATGGTTTGGAAAAGAACAAGGTGAGAACTTTGAATCTTAAAGAAATCAAATATTGTCTCATTGATCATGTCTTGTATTGGAAAGATCCTCTAGGAGTTCTTTTGAGATGTTTAGATCCACATGAAGCTCAAAAGGCCATGATTGACTTTCATGACAACTTATGTGGGGGCCATCATTTTTGGATAACCACAACCTATAAGATCCTCAGAGCTGGGTATTTTTGGAATATTCTTTTTACTGATGTTTGTGCAAATATTAGAGCTTGTGTCAAATGCCAAAATTTTTTTGGAAAGCAACAACTCAAATATTTTCCTTTGAAGCCTGTGGTGGTTTCTGGAAATTTTCAACAGTGGGGTCTTGAATTCATTGGGGAAATCCATCCAGCTTCAAGTGGTCAGCATAGGTGGATTTTGACTGCCACTGATTACTTTACCAAGTGGATAGAATCCATTCATACAAGGAATGCATCCCACACGGTAATCATTAGTTTTCTTGAGGATATCATGTTAAGATTTGGTTGTCCAAGGAGGATTGTTACTGACAATGATGCCTCCTTCAAAGATGAACCATTGATCAAGTTCTGTGAACAATATGGAATTACATTAGTCCATTCTACTCCTTATTACCCCCAAGTAAATGGTTTGGCAGAGTCCTCTAACAAGAGCCTCATAAAGATCATCAAGAAATTGTTAGGAGACAATAAGAAGGCATGGGACTCAAAGATGAAATTTGCCTTATGGGATGGTAGAGTTACAACAAAGAGGTCACTTGGTGTTTCCCCTTTCCAGCTTGTATATGGGGTTGCGGTTATATTTCCTACTCAACTTGCCTTACCCGTGGAAAAATTCCTCTAGGACTACCAAGGAGAACCTTATGATATGGACATGAGGATACAAAAACTGGTAGAAGTACAACATAATAGGGAGCAACTACTTGACAAAGCACATGACCATCAACATAAGATCAAGCAAACCTTTGAAAAGAAGGTAAGAAAAGAATATTTCCAGCTGGGAGATCTAGTGCTCAAGTGGGATGCACCCAAGCAAGGCAAAGGAAAACATGGTAAATTCGAAGCCTTGTGGATTGGTACTTTCAAGATTTCTAAGGTATTTTCAAATAACACTTATAAATTGCAGAACTTGGAGGATTTCAAATTTTTTGGTGGCCCTATCAATGGGAACTTTCTGAAAAAATATTTTTCTTAAGCCATGATTGGATTTCCATTCATTATAAATATCACTTTTTCTTTTTATTTCTATTTGAATAAGTAGCCCCATAGCCCTAGGATAAGACACTGAAGCTGCTTGTTTTTGGCAGCTCATAGGGAGCATGCCATTCCCCGTGGAGCCAATGTTATCACATGAAGTTGTCCTGGGTTATATGTAGTTGTTGTTAAGACCTAAGTCTACACCTCTGCCCTGTCTCTCTCTTTTCTGCATACCTTCCTATAAGTTTTTCCTCTTTTGGTTGATAAAGTCGGTTTCCCTTTTGTTCAATGACATATTTTTCCTTATTGTCTCGCTTGACTGATTCTTTGCACAATTTTTTTGTATTTCTTGAAGGATAAATGCATATCGTGATTTGGTTTGAATTACTGGTCATCTTGTTTTCCTTTAATTGAGCTTATAGCAAGCCGGTCAAGTATGTTTTATGCACAGGGAAAAACCATGAGAAAAATGCAGCATTCAGAGCAATCCATTTTGCGCTTGAAATATAAGAAAATAGATAGGTTCAATTTTCAATGGTGGAGATCCCATGTACAATTCATATTAACGACTCTCATGCATTCATATTTTCAAAGTCATGCAAGGATTAATGACCAAAAAGAAGACTCAAAGTCTCGAAGTGCTGAAGTCCCGAAGTAATGAGAGACTGCCACATCAACCGGGAGAAATTTACTTCGGGAGATTTCCATGCTTTACATCCCGAACTCCCGAAGCCCGAAGTGCTAAAGTGACATCATACTGCAATGTCGCTTCGGGACCTACCACTCCACGTGTGTTTTTCAATTCAACACATGGCACTTATCCATCGAGGACGCATGACATTCATTTCAGGCCACCACATCAGATCCGGGAGATCGTCCTCCGGGAAGTATTTTAGATCAACATTCAAAGCTCCCGAATGCCAATTTGGCGCCATATCTAAACAAGGCTAAAAGGATTCTAGAGTTGGAGGATAGATAAACTTGAGGAATGCATGGAATATTGTGACAAGATCGACGAACACACTTCATTGCGGGGATAGAACATGCTCGAACATTAAAATCCTAGAGCGATCTCACAATTGAAACCATGGTCTACCTAGAGAGGTACATGGAAGTTGGTGGTAGATTACGAGATTCAGAGTGGTGTGGATCCAAACTTCCCTTAACAACTTCCACAATCATGTGCTTATATAGGGTCCAATCTGAGAGAAGCGCATGGCAACATAAACTGGGCGTTAAGCCAAATCATCAAAGGAACATCACGAGGAGAAGCAGAACGTTAACGGACCGCGACCAGTCTATCATAGAGAAAACATGAAGAAAGGAGCTATGAAATCTGTAGAGAAGTTTTACAGAGGGAACTACATAATGGTGCTACGAACTGGCCATTACAGTCAAACGTTTTGAATTCATTTCTTCCTCTTGACTTTGATGATTTGGAGGGAACCAAAGATCAACATGTGGCAGATGGATATCAACATATGAGCTTGGAGGACACATGGCACTGGAGAAGATCCGCCTAAGCAGCAAGACATGTCGTTCATTTTTTGTCAGAGTGGTTTCCAACAAGCTCCTTGATTTTAGCAGTTTGTTAGATCTGTTGGTACAAATGTTAGAATTGTAGCTTTTTGTGGAGAATCCTAGGATAGGAAGGCCAACTCGCACCCCTAGATGTTGTCTACTATTTTTATTATAAATACATGAGATGAATGACATGAGAGGGTCATATGGTTGAGTAGAGCTCCCTTTTTGTAATATTTTGACTAAACAGAGATGTTCTTTGGTTATGTACGAGACTTGAGACATTTTCATTAATAGAAGTCAGTTTCCTTTCATAATCTTGTTTCCTTTTATTTGAAATGATCATGATTGGATGATCCATATGAGATGTTGTGGTTGTATTATAATGGATGTTTGATTATAATGTTGCTATGCATGTTTTTCAGTGTTTTAAACTTTAAGTTCGGGAAGTTCTTGTGACTGAGTTTTTCTTCTCCTAGCTGCTTGAAGGCCTAATGCTTATAACAGACCTATCCACCTTCCTCAATAAGTATTCCTTCTATTCATCTTTATCATTAAACCACTCACTAAAGTTAATCAAAACCTCACTTGCTTATGCATGCTAGCCCAGATTTCCGTGTTAAAACATTCTTATGCTGAGTTTTGTCCATTTGACCTTTAATCATTAATTTACATTCACAAACCTTTTGATGGGTACTGGGCTTATCCTCTTGCAATATGAAGGTGATTCTCAGTGCTAACACTTTAAAAAGTTTTTAATATCTCTAAAGAAATAAGAGAAACTCATTGGAGAACAAAAAAATGGGAAATCAAAGGTCTGATCTTGGCATGCCACTGATTTAGGGGATTAAAAATGCTAAAAAATCAAAGTGTTTGAAATTGCTCGAAAACAGATTCATTGCATAGATCTTTTCCTCACAATCCCAACGCAACTTGAACAGGCTCAAACACCATTCGTATGTGAGAGATATTGCGTTCTGTCCATTTTCACAAACAGGCAAAAACAATGCTGACTGTGCAGTCCGTACAGTTCGTACATGCAACGTGGCGGCTGGCCGTATGACCGTACATGATGACATGGATAGGTGATGTGACAGATTATTTGGGAGATGTGTAGAAGGTGGTGTTACATGGACCAATCCCTGGTCGACACGTGGCAATTTTGAAGGCAAATGAAAGGGTGCCACGTGGCCCAACAAGGGGCCACCATGTGGCACCCCCTTGTTTGTGGTTTAAAATTTTTTGGAGTCAGTGGGGGTCGACCGGGACCTTTGGTGGGAAAAGTTTTTGCAAAGGCCGGGCTACCAAACCGCTTAATGGTGTTACTTAACCATATAGTGGGGAACTATTATTTAAACTTGCATGAATGTTGGCGTGGGTGGAAAAAGGGTCGAGGCTTAGCCCCAACCCTTGGTCACTACAACCATACCATATAACCTATCACGTAGGGTAACCAACGATAAGTCATATGGGTGCGGGAATTAAGGTCGACGCTTGGCCACATGGGGCCACGCGACCACAACCTTCGACGGTTAAGGTGATTGGCGTGCTAACGACGCGACAATTATACCCACGATCTAGAAACGTGCATGGTGCTAGTTTTTGGCATGAGAAACACACATAGGTCGGGTTGAGTTAGATAGAGGTTCGTTTTGGTGAGCAGGTATGACACATTATTAGGAGAAACTTCTAGGAAGTGTATTTTTCTCATTTTTTGGCCAAACTAGGTGCAAGAAGAACCCAACTAGGGGTTTTTGGACATTCTTGAGCCATTAAAGCCATCTATTTTTCATTCCGAGCATTGTAAAGTAATTATTTTGACACTTTGAGAATATAATGAAAGAGATCCATTGGAAGCTGGACCAACAGATGTAGCCCAAGAGAGGGGTGAACTCCTTTATCATTTTGCTGTGTTATGTGCTTACTTTTGATGGTTGTTTATGGTTGTTTATGCTTTTCATTTTAAGTAAAAACTCATTAATTTTATGTGCTTGCAAACTTCATCCAATTGCCTAAGTCACATAAATATTTCACTTGCAAATTTGGATACACAAACCTTTTTCATTTTTAGATCAATTTGGTATCAGAGCAAAGGTTTTTGAAGGTTTGATTGTTTGAAAGTATTTTTTTTTTTTTCTAATTCTTACAAGGTTGAAGCTCACAAGAGGATAAGGTCAAATTGTAGAGCCAAGTTCTCAACTTTCAAGAAGAAGAACTATACATTCACCTCAAGCTTCAAGGAGTCATTCACCAAGTATGGCTCATGAGGAGAGTCATGAAACTCCTACTTCAGAAGAAGAAACTTTCATAAAATCCTTTTATGATATGACAAAAATAGTGAAAGTTTTATTTGATGAAATGAATGCAAGGTTGCAAGGTGAAAGCTCAAATCCTCCAAGAGGTAATGAAGATAGTGGTGATAAAACTCCAAAAGGGAATGGAGGGAATGGTGATACTCCACCTCCTTCACCTCCATCTTCCACATCTTCTACTATTTCACAACCACCTCCAAATTCTCTAAAAGAACATGGTAAAATTCCTCCACAAACTCCTTTGCTTAAGCTTGATATTAATTTTTAATTGCCTATGTACAATGGAGAGGTAAATGCTGAGAAATTAGATAACTGGATTCGTCAAATTGAAGTGTATTGTAGGATAAAAAGAATACAAGATGATGAAACTAAGATTCAACATGCTTCTCTTAGATTGGAAAGTGCAACACTCATTTGGTGGGAAGCCAAAACTCAATAGAACATGAGGAAACATGGTAAAGTTTTATCCTCTTGGAATGATTTTATTGTTGCAATTAAAAGGCAATTTTATCCATTAGCATACATGCGGAAAACTATTATGGATTGGAAAAATTTTAGACAAGCTAAAGGGAAAAACGTGCAAAGCTACACTCACGAATTTAGAAGAAGAGCTTTTATTTTGGGTATAGATTTATCTTCTCAAGAAACTTTACTCAAATACATTGGAGGATTGCATATCTTTTTGAGACACCCAATTCTCATGTTTAACCCTACAAATCTAGATGAAGTTTGTGTACATTAAACTCATTTGGAAGCAAGAGGGAGGAATGATTCTCAAGAGGGTAGCAAGAAGCCATTTTATAATGGAGACAAAGGAAAGAGGAAATTCAAAGGAAATGGAAAGAATAATGCTTCAATCAAGAAAGAGGGAGAAAAACTCACATGTAAACACTGTTCAAAATATGGCCATGATGAAGAGCATTGTTGGAAACTTCATCCTGAAAAGAGACCCAAAAATTTCAACAACAAAACTAAACCAAAGACTGCTGCAACTACACAACATGATTTAGGATCTGATTCGGGAGATGAAACAAAAATCACAACCATGGGTTTTCAAGGTAAGGACTCTATTGCAAGTACTAGTTCTTCAAGTAGTAGCCTCAATGAAACTCAACATGAAAAAGAAAGAATAAATCTTTTCCACATAAGATTTATTTCAAAGCATACCAAGATAAATACTCTATTTGATATTGGATCTCAATAAAACCTCATATCTGAAGACACTATCAAGAAATTGCATTTGGAAACTACTCCTCATCCTAAACCATATCCTATAGGTTGGATATGTGACAATGCCAAATTGCATGTGACAAGAAGATGTAAACTTAGATTTTCCATCACTGCAAACTTTATAGATGAGGTAGAGATTGATTTTATTGCATTGGATATTTGTGGTATTGTGTTGGGAAGCCCATATTTATATGATAGGAGAGCCACATTTCATCGTCATGAGAACAAATATCATTTGTTTAAAAATGGAGTTGAGTACATTGTTAGAGAACATACAAAGAAGTTGAATTTGTCACTTGTAAATGCTGGCCAAATGAAGAGATTAGTCAATGCTAGTAAGAAATTTGTACTCTTGATGATCAAACCCAAAGACAATGTTGAAAAGGAAGCTTTCCAAGGTTGTGATGCAAAGTTAAAATCAGATTTATATGAGGTTGTTAACCAATATGATGAGATGTTTCAGGAACCAAAAGGATTTCTTCCTAAAAGAGGTATCCAACATGAGATTCAATTGAAGCAAGATTGTCCTCTTCCAAACATTGATATGTACAAGATGTCTGTCATGGAGAATGCTGAAATTAAAAAACAAATCCAAGAGTTGCTTGAAAAAGGGGTTATCATGCCAAGCACATAGCCATGCGGGTCACCAATTGTTTTAGTACCAAAGAAATATGGTACATGGTGCATGAGTGTATATTTCATAGCCTTGAACAATATTACGGTAAATAATCGTTATCCTCTTCCTAGAATTGATGATTTGCTTGATAAATTGAAAGATGATAAGTATTTTACTAAGTTGGATTTGAGAAGTGGATATCATTAGATTAGCATTGCTAAAGGAGACACATGTAAGACAACTTTAAAAACAAAGCAAGGTTTGTTTGAATGGATGGTTATGCCATTTGGGCTTTGTAATGCTCCTGCTACATTCATGAGAGTTATGAATGATGTTTTAAGGCCTTTCTTGATGATTGTGTGATTGTCTACTTGGATGACATCTTGATATTTAGCAAATCTCGTGAAGAGCATGTTAGGCATGTAAAGCAAGATTTAGATGTCTTGAAGAAAGAAAATTTTCTTTTAAATATGTCTAAATGTGAGTTTGGGAAGACCTCACTTGTTTACTTGGGGCATATTGTTGGAGGAGGAGAATTAAAAATAGATCCTTCCAAGGTCAAAGTCATTTTGGATTGGCCCAAGCCCAACAATGTGACAGAGGTAAGAATATTTTTGGGAGCAACCCAATATTGGAGAAGGTTTATTGCTAACTTCTCTTCAATGGCAGCTCCATTACATGCAATGACAAGCATCAAGCAAGTTTTCCAATGGGGAGGCAAGCAACAATTTTTTTTTGATGCATTGAAGGAGAAGATTAGTTCAGCTCCAGTTCTCACACTTCCTAATTTGAGACAACCATTTGAGATACAAAAAGATGCAAGTAACTATGCAATGGGACCAGTCTTGTTGCAAGATGGTAAACCCATTTGTTTTCATTCTGAAACTTTTAATGGTGCTGTGATTAATTATCCTACATATGATAAGGAGTTTTATGCATTGGTTCAAAGTGTGAAAAAATGGAAACATTATTTGTTGAGAAAATAAACTATTATGCACACAGATCATCAACCATTGCAATACTTACAATCACAAAAAAAGATACAACAAGCAAGGCACTTTAGATGAATGGGTTTCCTATAAAAATCCCACTTGGTTATCAAGTATAAGAAATACATTTATAACAAAGTCGTCGATATGATTTCTAGGCATATTGTTAGTGCTTTAGTTATTCTTAAGCATAATTCTACCATGCCTGAGAGATATGTTGAAAAATATGCTTTAGATGCTGATTTTAAAGAGGTTTATGCATCTTTGTGTCATTCTAACCAAGTTGAGGAATTGGATTACCATGTGCATGATAAATATTTTGTATCATCTTGGCAAGCTATGTATTCCATAGGGCGAAAGATTCAACATCATAAGGAAAGCACATTCTTCTCTTATTGGTGGCCCAAATCCATTATTTCTGATCGAGATTCTCGATTTATTGGGAAATGTTGGTCAAGATTATGGGCACTCATGGACACCAAGCTGAAAAAGAGCACAAAATTTCATCCACAAGCTGATGGTCAAACAAAAGTGGTGAATAGAAAAATAATACATCTTCTTCGTGGTTATTGCAACAAACATCCTAATATTTGGGATGAGCACCTACACTACATTCAACATGCTTATAATCGAGCTAAGAATTCATCGACTCAAACATCTCCATTTGAGGCATGTTTTGGTTATTTGCCAAAATATCCTTTAAATTTTATCTTTGGGAAGGATATTGCTATTAATGGTCATTATGACTTTGATAGAGCAAAGAAGTTCATTGAAAAAATTCAGTTGGTGCATCAAATGGTACAAGAGAAATTTGAAAAGAGCCAAGCCAAGTATCAGACAAGACATGAAAAACATTGTGTTGATCATAGTTTCCAAGTTGGAGATGAAGTTTGGATTTACATTATCAAAGAGAGGTTGAAATAGGAAGGTAAAAAACTGAAACCAATTAGATATGGACCTTTCAATATTCTTGAAAAGATTAGTAACAATGCCTTCTGTTTGGATTTTCCTCCTTATATGCAAATGTATGTAGTTGTTAATGTTGAGAATTTGAGATTGTATGAGGATCCTTTGATTGAGGATCAAGAAGAGCATGTGAATATTCCTTCCATAGATGACTTCTAACAAGAATATCTTTCATAATTGCATGAGGATACAATCCTTGACAGAAAGATAAGAACTTCAAAATGAGAGAATGTGGAATACCTTTTTGTTGGTTTTAAAGGAACAAATCCAAGTAAAGCTAAATGGATTGAGCTTGGAAAGGTGAGAGAATTGTACCCTCATATTCATATTGAATGAAAGTAGTATTTTGGAGGTCAAAAATCTTCTCAATGGGGAGGAGTGATCCAGGGGATCATAAAATGCTCAAAAATCAAAGTGTTCAAAATTGTTTGAAAAAGGATTCATTGCCTAGATCTCGTCCTCACGATCCCAACACAACTTGAATGGGCTCAAACGAAGTTCGTACGCAAGATATATTGTGTTCTGTCCGTTTTCCCAAACATAGAAAAAAATGTTGATTGTGCAGTCTGTACATGCCTTGTGGCAGCTGATTGTACGACTGTATAGGCTGATGTGGATAGGTGATTTGGCAACTATGTGGCAAGTGGTGTTACGTGGAACAATCCATGGTTGACACATGGAAAGTTTGAAGGTGAATGAAAGGGTGCTACGTGGCCCAGCCAACGGCTACCATGTGGCACCCCCTTGTTTGTGGTTTAAAAGTTTGTGGAGTCCGCGGGGCTTGAAACTGGGAGCTCCTGTGGGAAAAGTCTTTGCAAAGGCCGAGCTACCAGCCTGCCTAATGGTGTTACTTAACCATATAGTGGGGAACTATTATTTAAACTTGCATGAATGGTGGCACGAGTAGAAAAAGGGTCGGGGCTTAGCCCTAGCCCTTGGTCACTACAACCATACCATATAATGGATCGCGCAAGGTAACCAATGGTCAGCTAGACAAGTGCGGGAATTAAGGTCGATGCTTGGCCACATGGGGCAACACGACCACAACCTTCGACGGTTAAGGTGCTTGGCGTGCTAACGACGCGAAAATTACACCCATGATCCGAAAACATGCATGGTGCATGGTTTTTTCATGAGAAACAAGCAAAGACTGGGTTGATTTGGATAGACATGCGTTTTTTCGAGCAGATACATCAAGTTATTGGGAGAAACTTCCAGGAAGTGTATTTTTCTCATTGTTTGGCCAAACCAGGTGCAAGAGGAGCCCAACTGGGGGTTTTTGGACATTCTGGATCCATTGACGCCATCTATTTTTCATTCTGAGCATTGTAAAGAACTGATTTTGACACTTTGAGCATATAATGATAATGATTCATTGGAAGCTAGACTAGGAGATGTAGCCCAAGAGAGGGGTGAAATCCTTTATAATTTTGCTTTGTTATGTGGTTACTTTTGATGTTTGTTTATGACTTTTTATGGTGTTCATTTTAAGTAAAAACTCATTAATTTTATGTGCTTGTGTTGGCAAAGGGGCAGACCCAGGGTTCAATGCTCAAGAGCGCACCAAAAAATCCGTAACTACCGGCCCTTTCGGCAACACTTGTGAAGCAGATGAAGTCTCACCTGAGGTAGAGGCAGGGGTGGTTGCAAGACTCAGGTGCCTGCAACCTTATTTGGGACACATATTTGTGATTATCTTGCTTACAACGCACTTAGCATAAGTTATTCCTTAACATACATTCATTAATACACTTCGCAGAAAGCACATAGCACCGCAGTAATTACTCAGATCTAGCACTTGGCAATGATAAACAGGTTATACTTAATAGATTAAGCACTTAGCATCTTATGTATCATATCTAGCATGCACTCATATATCATAAGCACAAAGCATCAATAGATCTATCTAAACATATTTGAGCACTTAGCGAGAGAGAGACAAACACATCAGCACAATACACAGAGTTACCGTGGTTCACCCCCACCCTGGGGCTACGTACACAAAGTCTTATTCTATTATTATCTTCGATAAACCAAGTTATAACAAAAAGCCTTCAAGATCCTACCCTGCCTAGGACAAGAGATCTACGGAGCTCGCTAGATCCTCTTTCCCCGGGTAGATCCAGGCACTAAGTCCTCCCCTGACCTGTTCATTCAACACTTACAATACTTACAGTAGGCATAAAGCTCTTAAAGTCACACAGACATCTGATCACATAGATCTACTTTATGCACTAAGCCATTCACTTTACATCACACACCCCCTTTTCCATACGCATATCCTACCCTTCGATTTATACATACAAAAGGCCTAAATAAGGGCCGATATCCCTTTCCTATTAAAATATTCCCAAAAATCCAAAAAATCCCAAAAAAGGGGTGGAGATCCCGTGATCTCCTCTTCGCCATGCGCTCCTTCTCCGACTGGGTGTTGGAGTACCGAAAACGGTAAAAAATGACCAAGTATTCCTCAAACTTGGTCAAGGGCCAACATGCCCCCAACACTCACATGTGACTTGTCCCGAGTCACTCAGGTCTGACCAGTTCCTTTTCGAATGACTTGATATTGGATCGAGCTTCTTTGACATGGTGCTTTATGATTTCCTCCTGCTCGACGAACTCTTGGATGAGTGTGTTATTGACTGGTCCTTCTAGGCGCTTCTCTGTTGTAATCACGACCTGTTGTATCTTTATCCCTTGGTTCTCAATCTCTAAAAATAGTTGACATGTCTTATCCTGCAGAGGTTGAAGTTGTTGCGTCACTTCCATGACCTTTCTCTAGATCATGTGGATCTACTGCTGTGCGACATGTTGCTCGTGGGATCGCTTCATTTTCTCTATAGTTAATAGGGCCTTCAAGTGCATCTGAAGTCTATCTGCATGCTGCTTCACCTCCTGGAGCTACGACTCCAGTTTATGTAATTCTGGGTACTCGGTCAGGTTCTCATGTATATGTGCACTTCTGGTACTTAACTGTTTGCATTCTTCAGTGAGTTCTTTAATCCTTTCTACTGTACCCTGGGCAGTTATTTCTCGCTGGTCACGCTCTTCTTGTGGGGTACCTGGGATGATATGAAGCTCTAAGTACATGGCTCTTTGCTGAAGTTTCTAAATAACTTCGGCAAGCTTCATCACTTGATGGTCTAAGGGTTTTTTAGCCTTTTGTTCTAAGCCGATCACAGAGAGAAATGCTCTGTTGACAGATTCTTCGATTCCAATCTGCTTCGTGAGAAGTTGCTCCTTCTCCTTTTGGATTTTTTCTCTGTCTCTATCAAATTTCTCATGGATGGCCTCCTTCTCTTGCTGTGTAGCTCAACGCTGCTCTATGATTTCATCCTTTGCTTTCTTTAGGGCCTGGGTGGCCTGCGCTGTTACTTCTTCCCCTTTCCGAAGGCGTACTTCAACTATGTTGGAAATTATGCGTAGTTGAATTGATTCATCTCCTACTTCTGTTGTTCCTTCTGGCATGGGAACAGTGGAGACTACGTGGTTAGACTGAAGTGCTCGCTGCACTCCTTGGATCTCGGCTTCAATTTTTTCATACATCATCTGTTGCTTGGCCTCCTTCTTTTCTGTAATTTCGTCTATGGCTTCATTCAAAGTTGCGAGGAGAAAGATGAAGTCATCGAGGTTGGGCATGGTCTTCATCTTGGTCATAGTCACTTTTTCTTTCTTCTTAGAGGAAGACTTCGAAGGTGACCCTTTTCTCTTCTTTGGAACTTCGACTTCTTCTTCTAGTTGTTGTTCAACTTCCTCTAGGTCGTCATTGTTACCTTATTGATAGGGTGTGATGGAAGCTCTCTTTACAGAGTAGCTATCTACATCCTGAACCTCTTCATGCTTCTTTGTTTCCTTTGTATTCTTTGTCTTATTCATCTTACTGGGCCCATGTGTGTCCTGCGTAGCTTCTGGGCTGTCAATATCTGAAATGTTTGCTGGATCTGCTGGAACAAGGAGGTCCACCGACCATTCCTTGGTGATTTCTTCTAGGTCTTCTTCAATCAGCTTATAATAGGACTGAAGCTGTTCTTGGTGTTCATCAACGTGTGGAGTTAGGTATATAAAGTGGTGGTCCACGTTGAACTTTATCAAAGGCCGGAACCTTTGTAAAGTGTTTTGGGTTATGTGAGGTTCACCCCCTATGGCTGCTTTTAGTTGGTTATAGTATTTGTGAAAAATGGCATTTGATTGCCACTTCTTTCTCATGTCCATCGAGTACCATAAGGTACTGAACTTCGTAGCTAATGGTTCAAATGGGTCGAGGTCGGGGAAGGTTGCACCTTTTGGTAGCTCCCATGCAACAAAGGTGATCAATATTAGCAACCAACTAAAGTGGAATTCATGCCCCTGGTCCTCAGCTTCTCTACAGTCAATTTCTAGATGATTGACCAAATATTTTGCCCAATTCATTTGTAGTCCCTCCGTGCACTTCCCTGCGAGGTAAAATACAAATCTAGATACTTGTGTAGGTCTATTCTTATGTACCAGCTTCCCTACTATCAGCTGACATGCGAGGTGCACTGTGCCACTCTCGATAGAGGCTACCTTGTAACCTCACGCGCCGTTTTCAACATTTCCATAAGCCTCTTCAATCTTTTGTGAAAGAGCACGGTCGACGGTCTTTCCAGGGTAGTACTCATGGGGATTAGGGCCCTTCATGCTAAGCCCTGTAATCCTATATATCAACACTAGATCAAAATTTATGCGACAGTTTAACCACGGGTCTCCTCCATGGTAAATTTCTAGTAGCATTTTCACACAAGCAGTCACCTCCTGATGTCTGCCGAAGTGCGGTATTTTCATAACATTGAGAAGAGTAGACTGTGCAAGGTTCATCATCCATTGCTGAGGGACGATCTTCAAGTTCTGACCCTTATTTCTTGTTAAGTACTTATATGGTGCGAGCATGCTGTAGGATTTACGGTCTCCCAGGTTGAAGTCGCAAAACTTCAACGCTGTAACCTTGTCTTGATCTGCATGGTAGGTGCGAAATCATTTCGGTAGATATGAAAGGACTAGGGTGTATTCAAAGTCTCTAGGGACACTATCCTTGTTAATCTCACCACTTAGAGGGGGAATGTAATATGGTAGGATGGTTGGCACTAACTTTGCGTTGGCTGCGTCGTCCCTATGCTTAGTTCTCAACTCTGCGTCGGCTCGAGATGTTCTAGCTCGAGCAGTCGATGGGGAGGCTGCCACACCTCTCGACGATGAGGCTTGGAATCCAATGGAAATCCCTCTTTCTGACATGACTCTTTCTGTCCTTAAGCTAGCAAGTACTTCTCTCACCGATTCTTCTGCTGTGATAAGCTCGTTGGACATGTAAGCTCGATATCACTGTCTCGGGTTGTCAAGGGAATGTCGGTACTGTAATCAGATAGAGAATAAAACTGGAGTAATCATTGTTTCATAACGCGGGTATTTTGTAATCTCAAGTTCTCAATTGGCAAAAGTGTCTTCCGAGCATGGCGCGACATAATAACTAAGTAACTCTGCAACGAACTGCTTGCAATGGATATGAATCTTTTATTAACTTAGTTCTATTCATTTTGGTGCTATCCAATGGTCTAGTGGTAACCCATAACTGCTTTTCGATCCGTTCAGAGCGACGGTCGAATGGGTATATTGGTTCTAATGGCTATATTGCTTCGTCATGGCAAAGTACTCTATGTCGTTGTCCTGATATCTCGGCGAAGATCCAATTCTGCAATTCTTCTTGCTGTGAAGTGTCCTCTAGAACCTCTTGTAAACTTATAGTATTAGCCCTTTTATTTCTTAACTTCCTAGCCTTCTTCCCAGTGAGCCTCGTCTCAGTAATGCTTTTACCATTCTGATGTTTATCTTCTGTGGTCTTAGTTACTTCACGCTGTGGAAAATATTTCCTAGGGTTCCTTGATAATACTTCTTCTGTATCAAAAACAGGTAGCTCGATCTTCTGTGGATCCTCAAGTGTTCTCTTAACTTCGACACCGGAGGTACTAATATTAAATATCTGTGATCTGCTCTTTTGTTCTTCAATCAAGTGCACGATCCTTCTAGTCATAAAGTCTTTTAACTCTTGCTTCTTCTATTCCAAAGCTTTTTCTTCTTCTCTTCGTCTATCCTGTTCTCTATCAATCTAAGGTTTTCCTATGAGCATGGTAAATGGGGCCTTGTCTTCAAAAAATTTAATGATCTCAAAGTCTTCCTCTGTCGAAGTTCCATTGACAGTCATAGATATCCGGACAAGCCTTCCACATAGGGTTACTAGATTTCTTCTGAAGAAACTTGTTCCTCCTAAGGAAGGAATCGCGACAGGCTTTCCTATAGCCTCCCAAGTTATTTCTGGCATAATGTTCACTTGCGCTTCTTCATCAAGAGTACAGTCAATGTCAAAGTCCCCTATTCTTGCTTCGATTTTCTCCTTTTCTTTGAAGATCTCTGATAGCCTAACATGTTGGTGATCATTCAAGGTATCTTTCATTTCTAGCAATATCTTTTCTGATTCTTTCTGGGTTTCTGCTATAATCTTGGTCTCTTGATCTCCCTTATGGTTGGCTTGTTCCATATTCAGCTTCTCAAGCCTAGCAATCATTCTAGGGTAATCCAATACTTCATGGTCCATAGACTTACAACAAAGGCAACTAGGTCTTCTCCGTAGGCATTCCTTAGCAAGATGTCCCGGTGTTCTGCAACTATAACAGAGGGTTAATCCTCTTTTTCGTTTAGATGTTCCTCAACTCCTTTTGTACTGCGCACCAGGATCATGGTGACTAACCTGCAAAAAACTCTTTCTAGGATCCTGCATCCACTTGTTAGTCCAGACATTCTTTCGATGCATAGGTATAACATATATATCACTATATTTATCAGATCTATTGATATCAAATTTTCTTTCATCTATTAATGCCCTAGTTTTGAAGCTAGGACATAATCTATCAAACATACCTAGATCCATGATTTAGAAACAAAAAATTTCACTTATCTTACTTCTACAGAGCACAAAGCTTCCAGATCTAAGACTTTTAACTATTCTTACCTTTATCAAGGCACAAAGCTTACATATCTTACCTTTTTCTTGCATATCTAACCTCTTTATTCACAGATCTGACTTCTTTCCTTCAGATCTGACCTCTTTCTTCACAGATCTAACTTATTTCCTTCAGATCGGACCTCTCTTTCTTTAGATCTGACCTCTTTCCTTGGCACAAAGTTTCACAGGTCAAACAAAACACTATGCACTAGGGTAAGAGATCTACGCACATAGCTTATTTTGCACAAAGCTTCTTCTTCTTCAGTTCCCAAAAATCATATTTTCAGGTCCTAACAACGGAACCATTTGTTGGCACAGGGGCAGACCCAGGGTTCAACTCTCAAGAGCACACCAACAAATCCCTAACTACTGGCCCTTTTGGAAAAAATTGCGAAGCAGATGAAGTCTCACCCGAGGTAGAGGCAGGGGTGGTTGCAAGACTCAGGTGTTTGCAACCTTAGATGGGACACAGATATGTGATTATCTTTCTTACAACGCACTTAGCATCAATTATTCCTTAACATACATTAATTAATACACTTCGCAGAAAGCATAGAGCACTGCATTAATTACTCAGATCTAGCACTTAGCAATGATAATTAGGTTATACTTAATAGATTAAGCACTTAACATCTTATGTATCATATCTAGCATGCATTCATATCTCATAAGAACAAATCATCAATAGATCTATCTAAACATATCAGAGAACTTAGCAAGAGAGAGACAAAGACATCAACACAATACACATAGTTACTGTGGTTCACCTCCACCCTGGGGCTACATCCACAAAGTCTTCTTCTGTTATTATCTTCGGTAAACCAAGTTACAACACAAAGCCTTCAAGATCCTACCCTGCCTAGGACAATATATCTACGCAGCTCGCTAGATCCTCTTTCCCCGGGTAGATCCAAGCACTAAGTCCTCCCCTGACCCGTGCACTCAACACTTACAATACTTACAATAGGCACATACCTGTTACAGTCACACATACATATGATCACATAGATCTAATTTATGCACTAAGACATTCACTTTACATCACACACCCCCTTTTCCATACGCATCTCCTACCCTTCTATTTATACATACAAAAGGCCTAAATAAGGGCCGATATCCCTTTCCCATTACAATATTACCAAAAACCCAAAAAATCCCAAAAAAGGGGCGGAGATCCAGTGATCTCCTCTTTGACATGTGCTCCTTCTCCGACTGGGTGTCGGAGTACCGAAAATGGTAAAATATGACCAAGTATTCCTCAAACTTGGTCAAGGGCCAACAACTTGCAAACTTGATCCAATTTCCTAACTCACATAAATATTTCACTTGAAAATTTGTATACACAAACCTTTTTCATTTTCAAATCAACCACTTAGGGAGGTGGTTGCTTGATAGGTCACAATGAGCTACGAGGGTGTCATGAAAGGGAGGTAGTGTATGCAACGAAGTCATCAGAGTGTGATGATCAGAGTTTAATTAAACGCATGGAGTAAGGTTCTTTGATAAACACGACCCCAAAACAAATTTGAGTTAATCCTAGGTTTTCTTAGTGAAGTAAGGGTGCATATATTGTAGGGTAGAAAATAGGAGAAAAAGGAAAAGAGAAAAATATTTAGGGACCCATAAAATTTAAAAAGATGATTTAGTTATGGGAGGTGAGCCAAAGCAAATGACGACTTACTGGGAAGAACTAGTTATCTCTGAGTTCCAAAAAAAGAGAGAGACTTCAACCAGATTCAAAGCGAAATTTACCTTCTAAAATTCCATTCAATACTTATCTTAGGGATTCCACATTCAATGGATTGTATGCAAGCTATAAAGAAAACCCGTTACAAATGATCTTCCACATAATTCGAGTGATCATTTATGGGAAACTTCATAAATCCATAGTGAAACGGTGAGAGTGACAACACAAAAAGAAAATTCGTCAACTGCTGTAGACCAAAGTGTTCTCTTCACCTCTCTTTCCTGACATTGCTTTACTGCCAATGAGAATCCATATCCCTGACGAAGATGCCTTGGTATTATACAAGCATGGCCCCACTGCCAACGACCATCCATAGCCTCGACGAGTTTAATTGTACTTCCCACGCTTTTAATAGAATTTTCAACTTCCTCATGATTATATTTTTGTATCCACCTTTTAGATATAGAATTTAGATATTGCGATTGCAATATGGGTGACGATAAATAGGAAGTGGGGTGATATGAGAGTTACTTTGATTTTCTAGTATCAGTCGACAATTTATCCTCGTGGATATGTAAACACAAATTGTGTATATTGTTTAAAATGAGGGAAATAATGGGAAGAGAGACTGGAGTTATGTGGAAGATATTGAATTCAAGGCATTTCATGAAACTTTAATGGAACATCGACAAGCCATAGGAGTGGTCACATAAGAGAAAATAACCGATGGAGACCTTTGAAAGGTACACAATTTTAAGGTTAGAATCTTTCTTTTGGTATAGATGAACAAGTTCCTCTTTTCTGCGCCATCATTTGATCACGAAGATAAACATTGATCTTAGGTCGGTTCAATAATAAGAACATTTGGTCCAAAGTAATATATAGTGAGGTGATTTATCATAAACTAAAAAGGTGAAGGAAAAAAAACTCAAGCAACAATTGGATTATTGAAATGAAAAAAAGAGAGTAAAAACCACAATTGAAAAACTACTATGTACAAAGCTATATCACCATAGGTGAGCAGGAGAAGTATTTATTTAGTATTTGACCATTGAAAAGGAGTTCCTCCTCATCTCCCTATAATGTTTTGAGTATGAAAGTTCTAGAACCTATTTTATGGTGGATTAGATATGGTCCTTGCCATAGTTTCTGGAATTTGGAGTGTTTCCCTTTAAGTTCATTCACTTTGTCCCATTTGAGAACAAGGTCTCCTTCTTGAAAGTATTTGTTACCTACATTTTATTTATCGCAACATTTTTTAATTACTTATTGGTGTTGTGTCAGGTTCAACTTAGCTTTTTCCCTTTCTTCTTCAAGTTTTAGCAACATGTTTAAAATTTCTTGCATTACCATACATGCTTCGTCTTGGACGAAATGGTTGAATTGTAAAGCGAGTAGGAAAGTATGGGTTGACACGGTGGCTTCCTGCCTGTAGATCAATAAAAAAGGGGAGTTACCAATGGATGACTTGGGAGTTATGCTATCAACCCATATAACATTCTGAAGAGCGAGATGCCAATTTATTTGATTATCGTTGACAATATTCTTGAGGATTTTAATGAGGTTTTTATTAGTTGATTATACTAAAACATTTCCTTGTGGGTAGTAATTAGTTGAGTACTTAACCTTGATGTTTATTTCAAGGGAGAATTCGGTTAATTTAAGAGAAGAAAAATACTTGGCATTATCAAAAACTAAAAAGTCTGAAATTCCAAACCTAGTGATGATGTGTGATTCAAGGAACGAAATCACCTGATTTTTGTTGATGGTTTTTAAGGGGATTGCTTCGCTCCATTTGGTGAAATAATTGGTATCCGTCAAGATGTATTTGTGCATTTGTGATGAGTTGGGATTTTTCTCTCCGATCACGTCCAAACCCCACTTCTGGAAGGGGCGTTCGATGATGATAGGATGTAAGGGGAAAGAAACTTTATTTTCTCTTTCGACTGAGGTCTGACACTACTGGCATTTCCTTGCATATGAATGAGAGTATTTGAATAAGGAGGGACAATAATATCCTGCCCTAACTATTTTTTGAGCAGTAGTATCTCCACCATAATGTCTTCCCACGGGTCCGTCATGGAGCTCAGATAAGACTTTCTCAGCATCCTTTTTTTCCGTGCATCTAAGGAATACTCCATCATAATTTTTTCTGCATAGAATTCTCTGTATCAACTGATATTGTGTGGATTTGAGCCTTAGGTCCCTATTCTTTTTGGGGTATAGATAATGTGGAGCCGATCCATGAGTCAGGTAATATTTCATTTCGTAGAACCAGGGGTCTGAACCGATTGGGATGTAACAAACTTCCTTTTCAAATAGCTTAGAATATTGACAGAGAGCATCTTCCTGAGATTAAACATAGGGGAATTGTGCATCCATCTTGTATAGCCCTTTCCCTTTAAAAATATTCATAGGTTTGATCTCTAGGTGATATTCTTGTAGAGCCATAATCCAACTGGATCTCTTTTATGCCAAATCTCTTTGTACTAGGAGGTTCTTGATGGCTGGGTAAGGAATAATAAACTTAGTTTTATATTTGAGTAAGAATGACTGAAAATGCTTGACATATTTAAATACCACATATGCTTGTTTATCAACTTCAATATAATTTAGCTCATCTCCTTGTAGACCTGAACTCATAAAATCCACAGGAAACTCGTCTCCTTTCAAGTTTTTCTGTGTTAAGACCATCATAAATGCAATATGTGAGGAAAATGTGTAGAGGATGAAATCTCGATCAAAATATGGACTCAACAGTGCATGTGCTTGCACAATATCTTCTTTTGTTTTGTCGAAATCCTCCTTCTCTTTAGACCCCCATCTAAATTCAACATTATTTTTGATCATATCTTGTAGGGGTTTTACTGTCTCGACAAAAATGGGTATGGACTGTATCATGAAATTTATCCTTCCGAGGAATGACTGCATAACTTTATTTTTTTGAGGGGGAGGGATCTTAGCGATTGCTTCAGTTCTCTCAGGTTCAATTCGCATACCTTGTTTGGAGACGATCAATCCCATGAGTTTTCCTTCATTAATGGAAAAACTGGATTTCTTGGGGTTCAAAGAGATGCCATATCTCCTACATTGATTGAATACCTTCTTCAAGTGGGACATGTGGTCCTCACTATTCTTTGAGAATATGGTTAATTCATCTAGGTACACAACCACAAATTCTCCCAGCAGACGTCTAAAGGCAATATCCATGGCTCATTGAAAAATAGCCCCAACGTTTATCAATCTAAAAGGTATCTTCCTATAGGCGTATGTTTCCCATTTGGTCCTGAAAGTTGTCTTGAGTTGGTCTTCATGAGCCACTAAGACTTGATTATATCCTGATAATACATCTAGTAGGGAGAGTGTTTCCGATCCGGACACACATTGTAGAATTTGTTATGTTGGCCCTTGACCAAGTTTTGAGGATTCTTGGTCATGTTTGACCTAGTTTTGGGACATCGACAGGTTGTTGAAGGTGGAGCGTAAGACGAAGTAGATATCATGGGATCTTGGCCCTTTTTTAGGGATTTTTTGGTTTTGGGATTATGTAACGGGTATGGGAATGTCGACCCATGGGTTTACCCATGTTTTGGCCTGATTTTGTGATGTATAAATAGAAATCTAGGCGATGTAGGAAATAGTTCGATCTATGTGATCGAAGAGTTGTAAGTTGTCCTAAGTGCAAGTAATAGTTGTAAGTGCTTTGTGCATACTGTGTGAGACTTGCAGAGCTAATTGAAAGTGACCGTAAGAGACTGTATGTAGGCTTTGTGCTGTAACCTATCTTAGGGAAGGAGGATCTAGCGAAGAGTGCACATATCTCCTATTCTCTGTGAATTTGATCTTGAGGCTCTTTGCATGTAAGAAGATTGGAAGAAGATAATAGAGGAGACTAAGATTTGGTGGACGTAGCCCAAGGGTGGGGGTGAACCACGTATATCCTGTGTTGTGAATTCTTTGTGCTTTATGGTTGCTCTCTTGTTTATACGATTAAATACTTAGTGCACTGTTAGATGATGAGTGAATCTAATATGGTAGCTTAGTGCTAAATAATGTGAGTGAATGCTAGATCTGATCTATGTTAGTATGCTTAGTTCTTGACTCTATTGAATCTATGGGAATGTTGCACAGATTTACTATTAGGGTTTAACTGAGCTATAAACTAAACTGGGTATTGACGAACTATAACTGCTAAGTGTTCTGTTAAGGTGTTACAACCACATATCTATGTCCCATCTAAGGTTGCATACACTGGAGTCCTACAACCACCCCTACTTCTACCTCAGGTGAGACTTCATATACTTCATAGGTGTTTCCGAAAGGGCTGGTAGTTAGGGTTTTTTTGGTGCACTATTGTAGCGTTGAACCCCGGGTCATCCCCTGTGCCAACAAATGGTTCCGTTGCTAGGACCTGAAACTGTGATTGCTGGGAACTAAGGAAAAGAAAGGAAGCTATGTGCATAGATATGATACTTGAATTGTGAAGCTCTGTGCTAAGGAAGGAGGCAGATCTGAAGAAAAGAGGTAAGATCTAAACAATTTTGTTCTCTGATAGAGGTAAGAATAGTGAAAAGTTTTAGATCTGGAAGCTTTGTGCTTTGCCGAAAGTAAGATAAGTGGAAATTTTTGTTTCAAGAATATGGATCTAGGTATGTTTGATATTTTTTGTCCTAGCCTGAAAACTAGGGCACAAATAGAAGAAAGAAGAATTGATATAAGTAGATTTGATAAGAATAATGAAAGATATGTTATACCTATGCATAGAAAGAATGTTTGGACTAACCAATGGATGCAGGATCCTAGAAAGAATTTTTTGCAGGTTAGCTACTATGATCCTAGTGCGCCGTATAGGAAAGGCCGGGGATCATTTAAAAGAAAATGAGGATTAACCCTTTGTTACAGTTGCAGAAGACCAAGACATATGGCTAAGGAATGTCATGGTAGAAGATATAGTTGTCTTTGTTGTAAATATATGGACCATGAAGTTTTAGATTTCCCTAGAATGATAACTAAGCTTGAAAAAATGAATATGAGACAAGAAGACCATGAGAAAGGTCAAGCAACTAAGACCATGGCAGAAACCCAGAAAGAATCAGAGATTGTATTTCTGCAAATGAAAGAAACCCTGAATGACCACCAAAATATCAACTTATCAGAGATCTTCAAAGGAAAATAGTGCATAGAATAAATAATAGGAGACTTCGACATTGACTATGTTCTGGATGAAGAAACACAGGTGAATATTATGAAAGAAAGAACTTGGGAAACTTTAGGAAAGCTTGCTATGATTGTTTAGAGGGAAGCTGATAACCTTGCATGGGAAGCTCACCCAGATATCTATGAGGGCCCATGGAACTTCGACAGAGGAAGAATTTGAAGTTGTTAAATTTATTGAGAATAATGCCCCTTTTGCTATATTATTAGGAGAACCTTGGATTGAAGGGGATCAGGCCAGAAGGAAAGAAGAAGTCTTAGAGCAGAAGAAGAAAGACTTGAAAGATTTCATGACTAGGAGGATCACACACTTGATTGCAGAACAAGAGAACATATCGAAGCTACTTAAAACCAGAGACTTGGATATCGAAATTGGAAAAACACAAGAAGACTCACAAAAGACTGAAGCACCTACCCAAGATAGAGAAGAAGTATTGCCCTTGAATCCTAGGAAAGAATCTCAACAACATGAAGTTACTATGCCAAGAGGAGATAAGAATCAGAATGGAAAGAGGAATACCGAGATGAATCTCACTTGAAAGCAGGCTAGAAAACTAAGCAAGAAGAGATCAATGATGGAAAAGTTACAGAAGGTTCCAGAGGGAACTTCGCAGAAGGAAAATTTACAAAACTAGAACACCTCGAACTGGTAGAAAAAAATTTATGGTCAGAAAGCCTGCCATCAGACTGTTGGGACCATGTCGTAATGGACTGAACTGGATTAATGAAGGATTCTTGCCCGTTGGAGATATCCATTTCCTAGTTATCTACTTATTCCGTCAAACCTTGCACCGAGAAAACTTTTGCCAAAAGTGATTATCTAAGCCCGCAGATCAATTGATTCCGCACAGTGATCATCGAGCTATCATCATCCGTCCCGTTGCATTGAGTTTACTCTTCAAGCCTGAGATATTCAACCACGAGCGTGTATGTCCGAAGAACTTAGCGTAGTCAAAGAGTCTGTGAAGGAGGTACTCATCAACCTCATGAGTGAAAGAGTAATGTCTATGTATGTGGGTGTACAAGCTGTTGGGTCACATATTTGTCCATATTTTCATCATCTATAGACATCCATTCCATCCCTTTTCTGTCCTATTATCATTCATTTATCATTCCATTTGCCATACATTTGCTACAACTGCTCATAAAATGACATATTATTCATGTTATGCTTT
Organism: Picea sitchensis; assembly: GCA_010110895.2. Taxonomy (NCBI): domain Eukaryota; kingdom Viridiplantae; phylum Streptophyta; class Pinopsida; order Pinales; family Pinaceae; genus Picea; species Picea sitchensis. The sequence goes on along the minus strand of SNQJ01S0002887.1, from coordinate 404,120 downwards.
AGTGGTTAATAATGATTATTCTTACTTCATTTTTAATGAATTAAAGACTATTATGCATGATTTTTCTGATGATGGTTTGACGAGTGATTTTATGTATCAATAGTTGCAACAGTCAAGTTTCCAACCTCCAAATGACACATGTGAGTTCCAGCTCGTGGTTAACCGTTCTCAGTGAAAAACGTGGCAGATAAGGAGAGACAAATTTGCGTGGAATATTGTGAGCATATGAGGATGAATCTTGAAAATACAAGACATGGGTTTTGTTCAGAATGGGCCCAATTGAGTTCAGCATGGTGTGTTTTCCAATTGGGGCTACAGTTTCAGAGAAATCCTTGGTTCTTTAAAAGGGTATTTTCCAGATTTACAGTTGCAGCCGATTCTCTAAACTTAGCAATTTGTTTGAGCAACCCATGGATTTGGGGATTTGATTTGTATAAATACGACCTCTTCAATCAGGAGAGAGGCATTCATGAAATTATATAGAATTTATTTGTAAGAAAGAGCTGAACTTATGTAATTTCTGAGTTTTCTTCAATAATACAAAGGAGCTGATGGATCTGCAATTATGTGCAACTTTCTCTTAATCTTGTAAGTCTTTTGGCCATGCATGCTAGGTGAGGCAGGGCCCCCTCAATCTGGTATGTGTTGGTCTTATTCATTTACTTGTATTTTTCTTTTCATTGTCTTAATTTATGTTGGTTTATGATTAGTTGATCACTGCTTACAGTTGTGTGTTGTTTATTAGATTGCTCTTACAGTAAGATTCAATTCATGTTGCTGTTACTTCATTTTGTTAATAATCCTTTAATTTATGTAAGAGTGTGGTAGTGGTTTTATTTTAGCTGAGTGTATTTTCAATCAAGAGCAGATTTGATTGATTTTAAGTTATGTGCTTTATTTTATTAAATAGATAATAGTGTTAGTTGGAATTTGCTGCTTTCATATATTGTGCACAGTAACTTTGAAATAAAAGACTTCCTCGGGTTGACAATTGAATAGTTGGGCAAATACTACAATGCAATTAATTCAACATTCATTCAACCCAATGTAGCGAATGTTGTTCCTTTGAGTGTAGTTGTTGTTCATTTGAAAGGAACAAATGCCGTTCCTTTCGCATGACTGCTGTTCCTTTGAGTGTAGTTGCTGTTCATTTGAAAGGAACAACTGTTGTTCCTTTCACGCAACTGCCGTTCCTTTCGTGCGACTGTTTTTCCTTTGAGTGTAGTTGATGTTCATTTGAAAGGAACAACTGCCGTTCCTTTCGCGCGACTGTTGTTCCTTTGAGGGTAGTTTCTATTCATTTGAAAGGAACAACTGTCGTTCCCTTTACGATTGTTGTTCCTTTATAGGTGTTGCATCTCTGGAGGTTGGGTATTGAAAATGGAAGGTAAGAACCTACGTAGGCAACAAGTAAAATGCTTGTTCCAGCGCCTACCTTTGGCTGATGCATAGAGGTTGATTTTAGGACATATTTAGAGCCCAGCACAAGCATCATCGACGAGAGGAGTACAAGCCTCTTCGTCGGCTGCTCATAGATCCAGACCATCCCGAGTCGTCACAAAAAAGAGAACCAAGCAAAGAGATGACCTAGAAAATGAAAATTTAATCTCGACCATCTTACCCGACTACATCCCGCCTCTGGCCGACACGTTGAGTCGCGATAGTGTGCCAAGAGATTTTGAGTACACCATGGTTACTGCGTACCTCCCGAAGGGGATACACACAGTTCGAGTGTAGGAAGACAATATCACAATGTTGAATTTCAATGAATTCAACCTAGGAGACTACAAGAACCATATTATGCTCACCCCATATAAATAATTGACTAGGACGAAGGGGAAAAAATTGAAAATAATCCCCCAGCCGTGGATGATGAACCTCGCACAGTCCACCCTGTTGAATGTAATGAAAATCCCACACTTCGGAAGGAATCATGAGGTTAGTTCCTGTGTTAAGATCCTGCTCTCATGTTACCATGGAGGATACTTATGGCTAGACTGCCGTATCACAGTCGATCTGATGATAATCCATAGGATCACCAAATTAAGTATGCAAGGACCCAACCCATAGGAATTCTATCCAGGGAAAGCCATAGATTGCGCGTTATCATAGATTATCAAGGATACATACGACGATGTTGAGAAGGGGATGCGAGGCTACAAGGTAGCTTCCATCCAGAATGACACAATGCGCCTAGCATGCCAATTAATCGCAGGAAAGATAGTAAGGAAGAAAAAATCCACACAGGTCACAGGCTTTGTCGATGACCTCGTAGGGAAATTCATGGAAGGCGTATAGATGAACTGGGTGAAGTACCTAGTTAATCAACTAGAATTAGATTGCCGCGAAGTACAGGATCAGGGATACAAGTTCCACTTTAGCTAGATCTTGATCCTCATCACGTTTTTTTATTGGGAGATGTCCGAAGGTGCGACCTTCTCGGACATTGAGCCGTTCGATCTACTTGCTGCGAAGTTCACCACGCTCTGGTACTCGAGCGATATGGGAAAACAGTGGGAGTCGAATGCAGTCTTTCACACATACTATCTCCAACTGAAGAGGGATATCAAATATGAACCTCACATGATGTCGAGCACCCTACAGTGGTTCCGACCCCTCATGAAGTTCCACGCAGATCGACACTTCATCTATATTACTGCGTGAATAGACGAACATAAGGGGGAGCTTCAATGATATTACAAGCAAATAGAAGAGGACCTTGAGGAGATAACTAAGGATTGGTCAGTAGACTTCCTTATCCGCGCTGACCCTGCAGAGATGTCTGATCACGAACTTGACAGCCTAGAGGCCGCTCATGAAGAACATGACACACCTAGAACCAGTAGAAGGAAGAAGACCGAAGAAGTCCAAGACTTAAGCAGCGCCTCAGAAAACACTGCTTCAATATCACCTAGCCGAGGGGGTGATGACGAAGTAGAAGAGATAAATGGCAAAGAAGATGAGCAGAAGAAAGGTAAAGTAACACTGCCTAGAGATGAGGTTGATCCCCTGAAGAAGAGGAAGGTTTCTTACCCGAAACCCTCTTCCCGAAAGAAATCCAGAGCCACCTTAACCAAGATGAAAATTGTGCTCACTGTCAATGACTTTGACTTCATCATCGCAACTGTAAACGACGCCTCGCAGGAAATCTTGCAGAAAAAAGAAGCTAAGCATGAGGAGATGTATGACATAATCGAGGTCGAACTCTAAGGGGTACAATAGGCCCTTTAGTCTAGTCATGCAGTGTCCACTGTTCCCCTGCCATCGGGAGAACCAGAGTTGGGAGATGAGCCAGCCCAACTTTGCTGACTAGCTGATGCAACCGAAGCTCACCTTCGTTGCGCACAAGAAGAAATATAAAAAGCCACCCAGGCCCTGAAGAAAGTGCAAGAAGAACTTGTAGAACAATGCCGACTTGCAGAGAAGGAGAAGGTTTCTCTCCAGACAAAGTTTGAAAAAGAGAAAGCACAGATTCATCAAGAAAAATAACAATTTCTTGTAGAGAAACTCGAAGTGAAAGAAGCAATCAATAGAGCACTCTTCTCTATGACAGGCTTGGATACAAAGACAAAAGATTGCATCAAGCATCAAGTAGATCATCTCATAGAAGCTATCCAGTAGATATAGCAAAGAATAGTAGACTTAGAGCTCCACACAGTGCCCGACACTCCGCAGGATGTAAGGGACCAAAGAGAAGCAACTACCCGGAGCGCAGTTGAAAGAATAAAGGCCCTCACCATGGAATGTAAGAAACTAAGTGATCGCAGTGCCCAAAATTATGAGAAACTCACTGAGGATCTAGAATTAAAGGCACTGGAGTCACAAGTCCAGGAGGTGAAGCAACAAGCAAAAATAATACAGGCACAATTGAAGCCCCTGTCAGTTGTCGAAAGGATGAAACGATTCCAAGAGAAGCGCACCGCTCAACAACAGGTCCACACCATTCAGAGCAGATTCATGGAAGTGACTCAGAGGCTCCAACCTATACAGGATGATGCTTTCCAACTATTCACAGAGATCAAAGGCCGAGGAACAAAGATAGAGCAAGTTGTCACTGCAGCTGAACAACGCCTAGAGGGACCTGTCAACGAAGCAGTAATCCAAGAGTTCGATGAACAGGAGGCCATGGCACATCAACAAATTGAATCAACTCTAGCCAAGATCGATGATTTTGAAGTAGAGCTACCCATATTAGAGTGACTCGGGACGAGTCACATGTGAGTGTTGGGGGCCTGTTGGCCCTTGACCAAGTTTTGAGGATTCTTGGTCATGTTTGACCCAGTTTTGGGACATCGACGGGCTATCGAAGGCGGAGCGCAGGACGAAGTGGAGATGGTGGGATATCAACCCATTTTTATTGATTTTTGGGTTTTGGGCTTATGTAACGAGTATGGGAATGTCGACCCATGGGTTTACCCATGTTTAGGCCTGATTTTGTAATGTATAAATAAAAAGTTAGGCGATGTAGGAAATAGTTCGATCTATGTGATTGAAGAGTTGTAAGTTGTGCTAAGTGCAAGTAATAGTTGTAAGTGCTTCATGCATACTGTGTGAGACTTGCAGAGCTAAGTACAAGTGACCGTAAGAAACTGTATGTAGGCTTTGTGCTGTAACCTAGCTTCGGGAAGGAGGATCTAGCGAAGAGTGCGCATATCTCCTGTTCTCTGCGAAGTTGATATTGAGGCTCTGTGCATGTAAGAATATTGGAAAAAGCTAATAAAGAAGACAAAGAGTTGGTGGACATAGCCCCAGGGTGGGGGTGAACCATGTATATCCTGTGTTGTGAATGCTTTGTTCTTTATGGTTACTCTCTTGTTTATATGATTAAATTCTTAGTGCACTGTTAGATGATGAGTGAATGTAATATGGTAGCTTAGTGCTGAATAATGTGAGTGAATCCTATATATGATCTATGTTAGTACGATTAGTGCTTGACTCTATTGAATCTATGGGAATGTTGCACATATTTACTATTAGGGTTTAACTGCACTATAATTTAAACTGGGTATTGATGAACTATAACTGCTAAGTGTTCTGTTAAGGTGTTAGAGTCACAAATATGTGTCCCAACTAAGGTTGCAGACAGTGGAGTCCTACAACCACCCTTGCTTCTACCTCGGGTGAGACTTCATCTGCTTCGTAGGTGTTGCCGAAAGGGCCGATAGTTAGGGTTTTGTTGGTGCGATATTGTAGCATTGAACCTTGGGTCTGCCCCTGTGCCAACATGATCCATGGGAGGCACATGGTATTTATATTTTTTTGAGGCTCTATTTACATTTCTAATATCAACACAAAGATCGATATCCCCATTCGTTTTCCTTACTGGCACTAAGTTTGATATCCACTGTGTATGTCTTACTGGAAAAACGATTCTGGCTGCCAAAAATTTGTTTAGCTTAGCTTTGATTTGAGGTTCAAGACTGGGATGAATCTTCCTCAACTTTTGTTGGAATGGATTGGTTTGAGGTTTCATGGGAATGACATGATGTATAATATTTGTAGCATATGTCTTGAGGTCCTCATACATCCATGCAAATATGTATTTATATTCTTTGAATAACATGATGTATGGCTGCCTTTCTTCATGAGATAAATTTTTTCCCAGGTTGACGTTCTAAGGAGCAATCTATGATCCTAGGTTTACCATTTCAAATTGCATGTATGACCTATTGGTCTTGCAGTTAGTGACCTTTTTGAATTTATCTTGAAGGTCGTAGATTTTTTTTAGTATGACTACACTCTTGGGAATATTGTTGGTTGGGCCTATTTCGTTTTCTGCTTCAGAATTACCGTTATTGTCAATATTTATTAGCAGTTCATGTTGGCCTTCATCTATGGTAGAATCCTTGAAGGTATATTTGAGGTGTATACAATTGATGAGCTGCTGGTCACCACCAAAGACTCCGCAACTCACGATATTGTTTGGAATTGATTGCCTGTACAAAATTTCAACAGAGAAGGAGTCAAACTTCAATACATATTAGGGTATTAATCTAGACACCACATTTGCTAACAAATCAGTGTCAGAATTCAATTATCGGGGAACAATGCTAATATTGAAAGCAGTGAAAGATTTAATTAGCTCCCATACCTCAAACTGATAAATTTTAGGTGACTTGAAAGACAATGAATGGTGTTTTGTACCTGTCTGATGATGATTTCAGAATCACTAAATACCTTTATTTTTTCTGCTTTTAAGTCATCTGCCTTCCTAAGTACGTATATTAGGGCTTCATATTTGAAAGTATTGTTGGTGCAAGGAAATTCCAGTGTGCATACAATTAACATTTTAGTACATTTCATGTATTTTACTATGCAACCCGCTCCTTCACCTTCCAAAGACTTGGATCCATTGAAAAATAATGTCCACATGTTAGGATCTCCTTTTTTTTTTAATTTCAAATGGTATTTTTGAATTTTCATATTTTTTGGTCTTAAAGAGGTTAGTAGAGTCAATGCATTTCTCTATATTATCTCTAGAAACTATGTTATTTTTTACATCAGAGGGATTGTTAGTTTGATAAACTATATTACAACTGGGCTCAATAATCTAGGAGCAATGAACGATTTCAGATTTTGCGTTAGATTCCGCGAGTGTTGATGGTTCATCTGTGAAGTTCCCAAAAAACATTTCAAATGAATAATTCCCAAGAATAGAATGGTTGAACATCACCGGTTCATTCAGATCATTCAAGTCAATAACAACATGTTTAATATACCTTTCTTTGTCGATCCTAATCTGGTTCATTTTACCATTGAAAGGGAGCCACAAATGGGACCGTTCAGTAACAAAGTAGCCATTTAACATGGCTAACCAATCTCAGATTAAGAGCATGCCATATTTGTATGGAATGTATACTACTATTATATCTATGGTTTGATGAATTTTTGGGTTAGTAGACATCCTAATCAAAACCTTTTTCAATTCTCCAATCACCTTATATTTGGTTCCGTCTAACTGAATGATCTGAATGTTTGATGGTTCAGGTTTGATATTAAGTTTCTCACAGACTTGAAGAGGCATGACATTAGATGAATATCCTAAGTACACCATGAAATTGTGAATATTCTTATTAAATACTTCAAAGGTGATGAGAAAAGGAGGGGTGGTGGAATTGGATCTTTGGCCAGTTAATGACACATTAGTCGTGACCTGACTTTTAGACAGAGTGCTATTGTCAGGCGAAGTTACCATGGTGATTCTCTTTTTGGTTCTAGAGTTTGATTATTTAGTGCCAGGAGAAGTTTTACCTTGCAACGTTCTGATAAAATTCTCTTGGATTTGTGGAATCTTCATGATTTCAAACAAAGAATGGTTGGCTTTTGTTTTCTTTAGATATTCTAGAAATTCAGATTCAAATATGGCCAAGGGTGTGGGAGAAATATTTGGTTTCGTTGTTTGATCTATTGTTTTGGGATTGGAAGGAGTATTTTTGGATGAATTAGGAGTAACATTGGTCGAAAGTGAAGATTTTTTGGGAGTAGTGATAGTGGGAGAAGTGAGATTAGAGGTACCAGGGGTGTCATCGAGAACATTCTTACGACACTCCTAGTGGTTACAACATTTTGTGAGACGTGCAATTCTTCATATTCTCCTTCATCTTCTCCAAAATATATGTTTCAAAATAAGTTTAACTGTTTTTCTATCGGCTTGTTAGATTCCTGGGGTTGTTCTTGTTGTTCTTGACTTCCTTCTCCCTCATCAGTGGTTTCAGTCATATTCTCTATTTCCCAGGTTTGAAGGGCCCGAACAATATCCTCCATATTGATGCCTTCCATTTGAGAGGGGGTGGTTTTTTTGGTTTGGGGAGTGTTATTATCTTTCTTGGGAGGGGGGGCTTAAAGAACCTTTTCTGATTGGAAGATCCCTCTCCACTACCCCTTTTCAAATCAACCAGGTCATTGGATAGTTTTTTAGTGATTCTATGAAGAAATTCCATATCCATCGAATTAGAAGGGATTTCATCTTCACCGGGCTTAGACATAGAGATTTTACCTTTACCCTTATATTTAGATGGTTATGAGTTTGAACTACCTTTTAAACTTAACAATTTTTTTTCAAATTTAAGGGCTTCTTGGAAAGCTTCTTCTAGAGTGTTCTTTTCAGAATTTTTTACATACATGGCCATGGACATGAGTAAACCAGAGGTGTAAAATTCAATAGTGACGTCTTCAACAGGTTTTGAGGCCCATGGGATTTGTTTTAACAAGGTGAGGAATCGTTGATTTTAATCAATAACTAAGTCTTTTGAATCCATATTAACTTTTGAGAGTTCGAGAACCCAGGTGACTAGTGTTTTGTTTTCCCAGAATTTTCGGAGGAAAGAGTTTTCAAAAGTTCTCCAGTTTGGAATGGAGGATTCTTCTAGAGAGAAATACCATGTCAATGATTTTTATTCAAAGTTAAGGGGAAACAAATGGAAGACAACATCTTTGTGACAAATGCATTGTATCCTGATATTCAAGAGGAATTTCTTAACATTGTTTTTGACTGAATCGTTTTTGTCGGGTTCAATTTAGGCAGGAATTTCTCAGGGTGTCTAGGCATGTCATGCTGAATTCGTGGTACAAATACTGCTTCAAAGAACAACCAAGGATGGTAGGGGGAATATTTTGGTTCACGTTTGGTCCAACCATGTTTGGGGGCTGACATACAACAATATGATAGGGGTTATCTTCGGGTTCATTATTAGATCTATCTCTTTTTTTAGAATTGTCCTTCGACTCGTCTCTAGGAGTATGAGGGGGTGACGCGGGAGGTGAAGGTGGTCTACCTCCTTCCTCACTAACGAGGATATGATACTCAATATTAAATTATGAAACCTCGGGAAAATCATAAATATCATCAGGGACGTGATATTCAGGGGTCCCACTTGAAGGGACCAGTATGTCAAAGGTCATCTTGATTTTTAGGAAGATATTAATCCAAGGGAAGCTATTCAGTCTATCTGCTAAGTTGTCTATTTAGTGCACAATTTATTTGTTCGGTCGAGCATTTGACTAAGGATTCGATCTTCGAGATAGTTAGGATATGAGGTTGAGGAGAAGAAAAATATGTTTTGGGGTGAGCAGGAACACGGTGAGTGTTGACTTGAGATGGAGTGTTCACAATATATTATGAAGATAAGACATTATGTTTTGGGTGAACTTGATGGGAATCAGTTTTCGAGGAAAACGTTACTTGCGGGGCAGAACATGAAGAATTTAAATTTCTGTTTGTAGCCATTCAGTTATGTGGCCCTCCTTCTAGCACCATTTCTGTTGATGAGACAAAATGAACTGATCAATCAGATGAGGGAAAATTCCCAATGGCATGTCCCAATTAGACCCACTCTTGTTTGGGGTAGCGCTTCCAACCAGATTTTGGCCTAGTTACCAATTAACTAGAAAACTAACTAAAAAACTAACTAAATATGAATATGAGAACTGGAGGTTCTCATATGAACTAAAAGGAATTAAAATAAAAATAAGTAAATGCAGCTAACTAAAATTAAGTTAAGAGGTATGATTATTATCCTAAGATGCAGTCTTTAAAATAATACTAGACTAACCTATCCTGATCAGGAGCAAACTAGCGAAGAAAATGAGTTCAGTGAGTAATGTGTATTACTTGCATAGAATAAATTCATGACACACATAATACATAATTTCAATATCACAATCGATCAAAACCAAATAATTGATTAATTAACAATGTTATGCTATCGTTGTATTCATCATGAAAAACCATGGTAACTGCAAACTGTAAACATTATATTCATAAATAATTTGTCAACCAATATTCACAGACTACAATAAGAGAGATGCGTAAAAAAATAAATCTCATTCATACACATCAGTACCATAATCTCCAATTTTGGAATGTCTCTTAGATTCAAATTAACTTACATTAAAAGTACTTTCATGCTAGATTCAAAAACCAAAATCCCTTTCAAATGGACAACTCTCCCTTTATATAGTGAGGGGAAAATGTTTATAGTCATTCTTCTTGGAAATCATGAAATTAGGGCCGTTTCACAAAAAATACTCTTCGTATTCAAAATTAGATTACAATATTAGAAGAAAACAACATCTGGAAGGAACTGTGGAATTATGTAATCATGACCTGGCCCACTCCTATATATGGTCTTGGTATTCTTTCCAAGTGGAGTGTTCGTTTAAAATGATCTCGATTTTTCTTGATTACAATATCTCTAAGATCGATTCTCTGTTACAGAATTTTGCAAACACTTCTTGATATAACCGCTCCAACATGGATTTTACAAAGGATTGGATTTTGTGGGTGAGCCTGGTAGGAAGAAACATATGTTCTTCAATTGGTTTTTCTTCAAACAACATCAGATAATGAATGCTCACCTAACTGGATTTATTTAGATCTTCCACTTCAACCATCCTGGTACCAACAAAATTTGTTTGATTGATAGATTGCATTGGCTGTACCCCTTCCTCTATGATGAGATCATTCACATATTTCCAAAATTTATGCGTATGTGTCAACAACTACTCCTTGGGTGGGGCGGGAACTCATGAAGAATGTTTTGCTGGTGTCGAAGAGCATTCGGTACCTGAGTCTTTCCCTCTTTGAGTATACCGATAGGGAGGTAGGTGTAGGTTGGTGCATGTATTTCCAACTAACCATCTACTCAAACGTCTCTCTCACTTCGTGATACTTTCCTTGAGTCTATATCAAAGTGATTTGTAACCAAAGTTGTTCTTGTCTCTCAGCTCGTATGATGATCAATAGATCAAGGAGCTCATTCTTTTCCATATTTAATTTTTCACTTGCTGCTAGTGCTTGTGCCCTTATGGACTCCACGATGCATGCCGAGGCTCTATTTTTTTCTAGGGAAACATTGAATTTATGTATTTAAACCTCTAACTCATTCCTATGGGTGTCCCATTGGATTTTAATCCTATTTTAAAACTCTTCGCTCATGTGGTCTCTTTGTTCCTGTAGGGCACTGTTGAGGAAAATATATGAAATGATCTTACTCAAGCATTTTCAGATTCTAATTGGCTAGAGAAAAATAGACGGGAATATCACCCTATGTTTATAGCCATAAAAATTAATATCCTAACTCACAAGTATTGATTACAAGTGCTTAGGCTAGTCTTTTTATAAATAAAAGCTTGCTGAAAAACTCATTGTTTATACGATTTTCTGAATATAACAGCTGCTGAAATAAATGTAGAGACAGAAGTAAAAACACCAAGTCGATAATCAAGACTGATGAGACATAAAGAAATCCTTTATTTCATTCCAATTCATTAAAGAGTCATTCTCTTTACAAAATTTCGTGAAGAAGTTTTGGATCAAAGTCAAACTTAGACGTCCCCGATGAAACATACAAAAGGACCTCTGACAGAAAATAAAAAAATGAACTCTAAAATATGGATCAACTTGCCACATATTTCTGCCCACTCGACTCTGCACAATAGCCTTTGTCATTCATGAAAACTAATTCACAAACATACAAGTCTACACAGACTATCAAAGATATATCAACACCTCTGAAAAACAAGTGTCTGAAAGGTGTAATTCAACCCTAAATCTTGCTGTCTACAATAAGACCCTGCTATCATAAAAAAGAATTAGGCCTTGAATAAATTAAGGAATGAATGAAAACTAAACTATCTCAACACAAAATCAAAGAGAAAACCTTAGTGTGCTTCTCCTTCTATCCTCCTCTTGTTCCTCCCTTTCCTTTTTCCTTTAAACAAATTAGAATTGGTTGAAGTAGTTGAAATACCTCATTAGTTAAGTTAACTAAAAACTCAACCAACTTTTTAGTTAGGGGGAAAAGTAAAAAATCATAATAAGGTCTTTAAATAAATAATAACTAGTAGGTGGGATCCCTTGTGACTCCAATTTATCTCTTAACAATCATAACATAACTAGTTAATTAAATAAGAACATATCTCCTTGTGACTCCCATCATCACATGCATGTTTGACAATTTATCTCATTGATATTTGACATTATTTTCAAAAATACATTACTCATATATCCAAAAAACAACATGCTGTCCAAAACTTCTGAAGTCAACTGTCATCAACAATAAATAAAATAAAACTCAAAATCCATATTTTCCACTCTAATATGCAATCTTTCCCTTGTTGCTGCTGTAACCTTTTGATCTCTCTAAATTTGCCTTTGGCTGTGCTGAGCCTTTAGGCCTAATCTCGCTGATCACATGAGAACAATCGTCCCTCAAATGCATCCGGGAGGACACAGATTTATCAGAGCCATTGGAGGGTGAGGAAGGGGCAACATTGTCTTTTCCTTTGTCAGGGGCATGGTAGGCCTTGGTTTTCAACATTTTTCTATCATGGGAGGACTAAAATGGTGAGTGGACATGGGAAACTTGGACAATCTGATTGTTAGGCGGGGGAGCAAGTAAAGAAAAATTGGGCCAACCACGATGTTGGGAGACTTCAAGGTGCACAATATCTTGCCATCTGTCATTTTCAGGAACCTTGGGTTGCAATGAGACATGAGGGGGCACGAGAATACTAGGGGCTTTTGGAGCTTGGAAGGGAGGCCTTTCAGGCCTTGGTTGGACCACTCCTTTCCCAATCCAATTGAAAAACCTAGTGTTAGGGTCCTAACCCGCACATAGGTAGATCAATATATTCGGATGTAATAAAGGTCAATATTAATAAGGCCTTTCAATAAAATAGAATAAGGCATATGTAAGAAGACATAATAGAAGCTTCCGCTTCTAGAAGGATCTTCCTCTAGATGCTTCTCTTGATAGACATATTTAGTATACATAAGGGTCGAGGGTATGAAAATCCTAGCTTGGAGATTATGGTAACAGAGCGCTGCTCGACTGGAGGTTGCCCCCTCGAAGAGGCCCGTGAACATTGATTTCTGAATCAAAGTGCTATTACTGTTGTTGTTCTTATATCATTTCCGTGTTATTGTGGAGATTATGCTGGTTATATTACTGTTATTCTGCCATTTCTAGCATTTTATTTCTGTTCTACATATTTATTATATCTAGTATCTTGCAAGTGGTATCATAGCACTTTCCTTGGCAGAAATTGTGGGAATTTTTTTCCTGGGTAGAGATGTATTCCGACGTATTTAAGCCAAAGAGATTTGTCGTTACATGCATAAACCTCAGTTGAGGGATTCATACACGCGGTAAATACAAGTGGTTCTTAAGCGCACATCTGTTGGCCACCCTTGTAATCCTTGTTGGTACCCCTTTGAATGGTAGCACATCAGACAACACCTGTGTATGGATCATCCTAGATTTCCTGAAGCCCTCTTTAGATAAACCTATCGGCCGCCGGACTTCTATAGTGTCACCGAGAACAACACTCGGGAAGATACTCTCTAGTAATTGGGTAGTCGGGTAGTACGACTAAGGGTATGGTCTATCCTCCTTAGTTAGTGCCCTGAGATATTGGGCTGAGTACTACTGTTGGACCCCACACGTATATCAGAGAGCTATAGCACAGAGCAAACCCTTGTCTATAGAACCCTTGAATACCTAACCCTTGGGGGACAGAAACCTAAACAAATTAAAATAGACCAGACCTATTGCTGCGCAACTGTGTTCGGGCTGCCAAGTAAATACACATTTCTTTCTGGTTAAGCATTTGGGGATTTCATCTCTTCGCCCTTATCACATTCATCCATCTCATTTTTCGGCAAAATTTTTGACCCCGCCCGCCCCTTTTCAGTTCACCCATCCTCATGGCCCATACCCGTAGCCAAGATCTGGAAACTCGCTTCAACACCTTGCAATCTGGTTTCCTCGAGACCCAAAAAGAAGTGAAACAA
>SNQJ01S0002887.1:334708-380345 GCA_010110895.2 Picea sitchensis | reverse complement strand
AGATCCTTCTAGAAGCGGAAGCTTCTATTAGGTCTTCTTACATCCGCCTTATTCTATTTTATTGAAAGGTCTTATTAATATTGACCTTTATTACATCCGAATACATTAATCTACCTATGTGCGGGTTAGGACCTTAACACAAGATACCAGATATATAAAATATGCAGAACAGAAACGAAATGCTAGAAATGACAAAATAACAGTAAAATATCCAGCATAATCTTCACAATACACAGAAATGATATACGAAATAGCTACAGAAATAGCACTTTGAATCAGATAGCAATGTTCACAGGCCTCTTCGAGGGGGCAACCTCCAATCGAGCAGCGCTCTGTTACAATAATATCCAAGCTAGGGTTATCATACCCTCGACTCCTATTTATACTAAAAATAAGCATCTAGAGGAAGATCCTTCTAGAAGCGGAAGCTTCTATTAGGTATTCTTACATCCGCCTTATTCTATTTTATTGAAAGGTCTTATTAATATTGACCTTTATTACATCCGAATACATTGATCTACCTATGTGCGGGTTAGTACCTTAACAGTATCAAAGGGAATATTCCTTCGATACTTTAGAAATTTTGTTATATCCCGAAAGAAATAAGAGAAAATCATTGGAGAATGAAAAAACGGGCAATCAAAGGTCCGATCTTGGGATACCGCTTGGGGAGGTGGTCAATTGACAGGTCATAATGATCCACGGGGGCTTTGTGAAAGGGAAGTAGTGTATGTGCCAAAGTCATCGGAGTGTGATGATCAGAGTTTAAGTTAATGCGTGGAATAAGGGACTCCTATGAACACAATCCCAAAACAAATTTGAGTTAATATTGGGTTGTCTTAGTGAAGTAAGGGTGTAGAGGCACAAAAGGAAAAGAGAAAAAGATTTAGGGACCCATAAAATTTAAAAAGATGGGGTAGTTTTTGGAGGTGAGCCACAACATGCATAAAATACCTTCATATATGGATAGTACTCGTCATGTAGTTTTCGGTGATATGCAGAATTCCATGTGGTTCCTCACGGTTAGGGAGATATGTCCTGGTAAAGTTGGAAGCCCCGAATAGTGGACAAGAATCCTCTATTTTGTTATAAGTCTTGGTCAAAGGAGTAAAGTTGTTGTAACAAGAATACCATAGAATCCCTAAATTAAGGAGTGGAGTTACCTAGCACAAGTATATAAACACCTCAAGGATTCATTCACAAGTACATTCACACATTTATTCATAGCTTATCTTTCTTGTGATCTAGTGATCGTTTTGCTAAGGTTATAGTGTCATTTTATGAGGTAGAAAAGGGAGGTTGATGACAAAAGTTTTGGGGTTGAAGCAAACCCTAATTTCTTAGGTATACACAATTTTTAGGTCATTAAGGGAGCATATGTACATGGGATGCAATGAATAAAAGGGCGTATATACATGGGCTATAGAAGATAAAGTCGCATACATGTGAAAAGCTCATGAAAATTTGAGTAGATGTTGGTACTAGGTCCCTAAAGTCTGAAAGGAAGGTTATAGGTCAACATCTTACCATTTCAGGTCAACTACAAAGGTATTGGTATGTTTTTTTCCTTGTTTTGATGGTTACTTCTTGTCATGGTATGGTGTATGCTTGAGACATACTTGTTATGATTGATTTGGTTTTTGGATATGGTATATCTTGGTTACTTGGTTGAGTGAAGATCACTCCTATATCTGGTTCAATGTATGGGATGGTTCTGATAGTTCATATCTTTGAGTTTTTTGTACATGGTTGAGGCACATTCATGTTGTATGGTGGCATATGCATGAGGTACATGTATTTTTTTTTGAGATACTTCATTGAGGATATGGTACAAATCTACATATGGTTGATGGTATGGTATATGGTACAAGTTACACATGGTTGATGTTATAGTTCATGATTCACTATTATTTATTGATGTATCCTTGGTTCATGATTGATGCATGTTGGTATACAGTTGATGCATGGTATGGTACATGCGTTAGATGGTTGATGAGAAGATATAGGTTGATGAGACAATTAAATTTACAGAGTGACAATGATAGAGACAGAGTGATACTGGCAGTGGAAGTGGCCGTAGCAGAGTTTGTGATAACGACAATTGGTCTACATTTATATTTCAGGGTGGTTGGACGGGGCAAGGGTAGGTGGTAGTAGTCACCTTCCAATTGGAACTAGAGAAAATAGGGGGTTGTATCGTCCTTCTGGCTGGAGCCAGAGAATATAGGGAGTTGAAGCTTCCTTGAAGTTGGAGCATGATAACAGGGCATTGGATCCTCCTTCTAGTTGTAGCTGGAGAATCGAAAGTTAATGCTTCCAATGAATGTATTCTTTTGATATATAAGAAAAACATTCTATGGTTTTCTCCCATTTGGGTTTCCATATAAATTCTGGTGTACTGTGTATCTATTATGATGCGATTCCGTTTATGATTATATTGCTGATGATATATTGAGTGATAATTATAAACTACTGAATATTGTTGAAGAATAAACTATGGTTAAAAGTACTATAATTTCTCATTACTGATTCACCTGCCCTCTCAGTAATCCAACACAGAACCTGTACCATACCATGTATGTAAACCATGTACCAAAACTTGTACCATACCATGTACATCAACCATGTACCAGAACCTATACCATACCATGTACATCAACCATGCATCAACCATGTACCATAATATATCCCAAGTGTAGGTACCATATATAACTCAGTCATATACCAAACCATGTACCATGTATAGAGCATCAATAATGTGTCAAATATGTACCATATCATCAATGATGTGCCTCAACCAAACACCAAATAATGTGCCGCATTGTATGTGATAACATCACTATGAAATATACGAAACCAAATACCAATATAGCTAAGATATAATTCTAACAATATATCATATCATCACAAAGGTGTACCATGTCATGTACCATCATCCTCAAGACAAGCCTCAAGCATGTACCATAAACATAACCCTCAATAACACATGTAAAGCATACCTATGATCATGTAGCATACCTAATACACAATATTATAGACATGTAGATATTCCTCATCCTCAACAACCTCGTACTCACATCCTCCCTCAGATTTTCCTTAGCCTCGCGGGACTAGTTTTGGATTAGTTACAAACCCTAAATTTAAACAAGAATAAATCCATACCTGTAATGAAAAAAGGTCTAAAATTTTAATCATAGATACTCTGCGATCTTTCTTCCATTTCCACAAAAATTGAGGGTATGAAACTTCTCATAACATAAGTTATAGCGAAAATGGAAAACCTTCCTGAAGTTTATCCTATTCTGGAGAGCGAACTTGTACACCATGCCACACACTCAATATTTGATATATGATTTTGAAACTCACACAAAATATACTACATACTATTTTATTTCCACTGACACTGGTATCATAGAATTTGGACCCTCTATGAAGAAGCTATGATGGTTTTACCCAAAACACCTGTTTGAGACTAGTTTCAGGACTAGTAAAAAACCCTATCTTCCACAGAGTGTATCTCCAAAATAAAAATGAACTAGAATCTGAAATGTTTACCACATGTACCTTGATATTTCTTCTGAACAACCTCCAATTTTTTCTATATGAACCATTCTATAAAAACAATTATAGAAGAAATAGTAAGATGACCTTTAAATAACATACCTTAGAACACATCATCAAAAGACTTCATCCTCCCTTGGAATTTTTCCTTTATTCACTTCATATTCCCTATGAAATTTGTCTCATATATCCTTGGTTACCTTAGATAAAAATAACTTGAGTTAATGTAACAAATGAACTCCTAAGTTCCTTATTTATACTAGATTTGACACACTCTTTTTATGGCCGACTTGACCCAATTAAAATTCAATTTAATTTTTAATGATTATTCCGTTGAGGTCGACTTTACCAAAAACATCATCAATATTTATTTTAATATTTATTGCAATGGGGCCGACTTGTAACTTATTGTTTGCAACAAATTTTCTTCTTATAATTAATTTGGGGCCGACTTGTGACTTCTTGTTACAACTGTTTAGGGCTTCTTAACCATACTTCGAGGCTTCCATATTCAAGAGTTCATATCTCCTCAATCGCGAGGAACCAAGTGGTGTACCACCTATTGTTGGACATGAACCAAAAAGGAATATACATATATGAGTGTGTTACCTGCATTTACACTATCCTTCATGTCCTTATTCCTCAACCAACTTCAGGCTTCATGACCATACCTCTCGGGCTTCTTGTAGACTTCTTCAAATGCACCCATCACATTTGTTGACATCATTGGAAACCAATTATGATGACATCAATGACAACCAACTATCCAACAATCTCCCCCTTTGGCATTGATGGAAACACTCATACTCCGTCTGTGACCAATGCTCTTGATATTTCTCTCCTTGTGTTTCTCCCCCCCTTTGACATCAATGGAAAAGGGTATCTCCCCTTGGGGATGATCCCCCTGTCTTCATGCTTCTAATATTTCTCTTCTGATATTTTCTCTTTATCCCTATTTGATATCATGAGTAAAAGGGAAACTACCCCTTTCAGTATGTCTCTCCTTATCTTCATGCTTCTAATCTGGTCTCTTTCTTTGACGATTTCTCTTCCTTCAAATTATCTTCAAGATGTCATGTATATCAATATGGGACTTCTTTCATACTCTTCCTTTCCTCTTTTCTGGTGCTCTTTGTCCATTGGTGCTTCCTCTTGTAATTCACTGACATATATAAAAAATGTTCAAAGTTACCTGACTTTAGATATTCATAGCTTATCAAGTTCACATAAATGACCATTCTTTCCTCTTACAATATTGTTCTTGCTGATGGCTTCTCTTCCCTTTTATTGATGTGCCTTTCAATGTTTGCTTTCTTGTAAATAACTGATTTCACCTATCGATATACTTTCATCCACTGTTATGCATCTTCTCTGAAACTTGACTTTTATAGATGTCCTATGTATCTACCAAATATCTCATGAAACCATGTTATAACAACTATCCACGACTTTGCATCTCAACTGCACATAATACTAACCCATCTGTCACTTTACTATTCTAAAGACTTCTTCAAATATTTTGCAATTGATCACAAAATATTCCTTGCTTCTCAATATGTTTGTTCAATCTCCAAATCAGACTCTACATGTATGCAACAATTTGTACTAAATATATCCTTGTATGAATAAATTCCCAGGATCATAAATACAATCATGAATCTCTTCCTTGAAAAGTGTTCCATTGATATTGTTCGTAACTGTCAACTGATACATGAAATATGCTCCTCAAACAATCAAATTTTCACAAGACATTCTACACTTCCACTCTAAAACTTCCTTTCAAAAAACTGCAAACACTTCAGATTGCTCGAAAGATAGTTGTCTGATATGTAGAGTTGTTGGTTAGAGTCTCCCTATTCCATATTCATATTTACTAGGAGTCTCCAAGCGTGATTGCTCATAAAGGTGGAGGAAGCCACCCTAAAGCGTAGTAATCTTATTCTTCTATCATCTGAATTTTGACATCTTCCTCTACATCATCTTCCTGAATTCTGACATCTTCCACTTTTCTTGTAGGTTCATCATGATCTCATACTACTACAAATCCCGAGAGTATGATTTCGGGGGCCTGTTCTTCAGTTACCTGCTCTTTATTCACTTGTTCTTTATTCAACTATTCTTGCATTCTTTTCCAAACCTTCTTGCATCTGATATCAATACTCTCTTTCATAGAATTATCCATCATGATTCTACAGTCACAAGATATTTTGCCATAGTTATGGAATTTGTAACATTCAATATTGTATAGAGTCACATACACATTTCTTGCTTGACCATTTCTTCCATAAGATCTGCAATCTACAACTTTATGTCCAAAGTTATTACAAGTAAAATGATGACCATGAAAGATATTTTGATACCTGGGAGTGAATGATCTTATTTTTGGTGTAGTCCTTCTGAATTCCTACCTTGGTTGATCACGATCTTCTCTTCTGTTGTTTCCATTAAAATTATTGAATCTTATTTGATGCCTAAAAGTGGGGGATATTCTTTGATATCTATTTCTTTTGTAATCTTCCTTTTGCGTCTTCTCTTCTTTTCGAATGTTCTCTTGTGAGGGATTTCATTCTTCCTTATTGATAAATTCCTTGATGAATTCTGCATAACTTTTATCCTTTTATTCATTCTTCTTTTCTAGAAACCTGTAACACTTCCCTTCAACTTTATTTACTGGCGGTGTGGATATTTCTCTCTGTTCAACGCTCTTGCTGATATTGACAACTTTAACTCTTATTGTGACAAATTCTTCTTCAAGGTTCTCACAATCTTCTTCTTTCTTCATCATTTGGATCTTCATGACTTCTTCCTTTCTCTTTGCTTCTTCAAGTTGGGTCTTCAAGGAGATAATTTGTTTTTCAAGTCTTCTTTCTTGTTGACTAAATTATGCTTCAAGCTTATTTAAGTCCTTAGATCTTTCCTTGAGATGGCTAGTCAAAATATTTTCTCTGTTCTCTGCTTCCTTTCTTTGTGCTACTATTTCAGTTTCCAAAAACTGCTTTTCTTCCAACGGACTTTTGCATGCTTCTTCAATCCTTTTGGTTGCTTCTAATTGGACTTTTAAGTTTGTAATCATTTGCTAGACTTTTTTGGAGTTGGGATTTTGAGACCCCTTCTTTATCTCGATCAATTCTTCCTTGAGTGATTTTTTATTCCTTCTTTATTTCGTCGTATCGTCTAAATTACTCATTAATTCTGCTTCAAGATTTACTATGCCTTCTTCACAATATTCTTCTTTTGAATATGTCTGACATGAAGAGCATATTTCATCTCATTCTGATTCAACATCTTCTTTATTCTGATTAGCATGCTCTGTCTCTGCAATAAAATGGGATTCCTTAAAGTATATATTATGTAGCTTATCCCAAAGTTCTTTGGTGGATGAAAATTGTCCCACTTTGTATTTTACCGAAGCTGATATTCCTTCCAAGATGAAATCTAATGCTATTTTGTTGTTTCTCTTCAATTCCTTCTTGGATGTAGTATTTGGTTTCTTTGAACCACTGTATCCTGTAACAATTGAGTACCAAACATCATACCCCTCTTCTCCTAGAAATGATTTCATCTTGTTTCTCCACATTTCATAGCTATGACCATTCTGACCATCAAACTATGGTACTCTACTCTTAGTGTACTCCATGAGCAATTTTTATCCCTTTCAATCACAATATATAAACTTCAAATTTATCAACAATATATAATTTATGATTGCATTCGATATGTCATGAGCATATAACCATAAGCAATACAGTTCAACAATATCACATCAAATACACAATATACCAAAATTTACGTGGAAACCAAAATGAGAGAAAGCCACATAGTTATTTCTTATATATATCAAGAATACATTCATAGGAATCACCAGCTTCCAAATTCTCCAACACCAACTAGAAGGAGGCTCCAACCCCCTATTGACAGGCTCCAACTGGAAGGAATATACAACTCCTTGAATTCTCCAGCTACAACTGGAAGGAGGATCCAACTCCCTAGTTTACATGCTCCAACCTGAAGGAATATCCAACACCCTGAATTATTTGGCTCCAACCATAAGGAGGTTACGAACCCAAGGTTTACAGGCTCCAACCTAAAGGAATCTCCAACTCCCTATGTTATCCGACACCAACCGGAAGGAGGCTACAACCCCCTGTCCTTGCCCTATCCAACCACCCTGAAATATAAGTGTAGACTCAACCTATCACTACCAATGTGTTGATGGGCGAAATTGACTGTCCGTCAACTGAGAGAGTGGAATCGGTCCGGGGTTGTCTAATAACCCAAGCCGTTTGGAATGAACCACCCTGACGGGTTTAACGACTCCATTGGCCGCTCTAAGGTCCTAAGAAAACTAAAGAGAAAACTAATCTAACTAAAACAAATAAAACAAACTAAAACTAACTAAACAAACTAACTAAAACTAAATACAAGAAACTAAACTAACTAACAATAAATAAAAACAAACTAATACACTAATCTAATTAAAACAAACTACTAAATAAATTAAACTAAAACTAAATATAAACTACTCTAACTATTCTATATACAAACTACTAATTACTATTACACTAACTCTAATAATTAACTATCTAATTACTAATTGAATTACAACTTATTCACAAATATACAATATCTACAACTTGCAGATTTGAATAAAACCTGTAAAACTCATTTGATTTCTGCCCTAAGACAACGAGAGATATTTTTTGATTTTTATAAATAAGAAATAAAACTTACTGAAATTAAACAATCTAATATACTAATTCTATATATATATATCTAACTAAACTTATATCTAAACTAAATTACTAATAAATATACTTAAATAAACAAATGAAAAACTGACCTGGAAACGCTCCCAATTTGTCCTGTGTATGATGACTTCGAAGCTGGTTGGAGGAAGGAAAATTGCACCGGATAATCCAAAAGATTCTCGTAAACGATAGGATGTGCTGCTCTTTGAGTTGTTTACAGGACAAACAAGACATAAAAAATCATAACAATTATGTGATTTATAAATCTCTGCAATAAAGGAAACCTGTTATGCAAAAACTTATACTTGATAATTCAACTTATGAAGAAGAGAAATCTGTCATTCACAAACTGAATCAAGCAATTGCTATGTTTTTTTTTTAAACACTAGGAGAAATCAGATATGGATTATATTGATTGAATTATATCATTTGCAGAAGACTAAAATAGCTAAAGTAGTCATTAACCAAATGCAAATAGATACACATAAACATAAAACAAAATATTGATATCATGAAAAGCTAAAGCTATAGAAGAATATCAAATTCTGTCTCAGTCTGTATTAAAATTCCATATCCTTGTTCTCCCACGAATGAGGATGATCATTATTACAAAAAATAATAAGTATTTATAAGTTTCTCCACAGGGTAAAACCTCCCTGTGGATAGTATCAAACTATTTACATAATCTAGGAAAATATCCCCAAGATCAACTAAACTAGGAAATTAAAATGCAAGTAAAATATCTCAAATATCCTCTAACTGCTCATCAAATCCAATGCCATTTCGAATTCACATGAAATTGACCATAAATCACAAATTAGAGATATATTTTATTAATAAAACAATAAAAATTTGATCCTACAGACTTAGCTACAGAATCATATGATTCTATAGCTAGTCCAAAATAACATACAGGATCAGAATTGAAATCAAATCAAATCTTTTTAAAATAATTAAATCCAATCATCTTCCAATGATTACTTAAAAACGAATCAAAATGATTTTATCATTCATCATTAAACAGGATCAAAATGATTCAATTGAAAATAGAGATAGGAATACTCTGTTCTTCTGTTACCACGAAATCAGGTAAATGAGTCAAAATTGAACAACAATAGGATTGTTTCATATCCGATTGAAAAACATATCATATGTAATTGTTGAACAATAGATACAATCCGATCTAACAAAATCACTTTCCACCCGTTATAGTTACAACGATATAGCAAAAGATTTATATCGTTTAATCAAATACAAAGATAGAAAGACTGTTTCGATTATGGGTAAATAAAAACATACGTAACAACATCAACCAAAATTTGTCATAGATTTCGATCATTGATCCTTGCACAGTCAACAAACATGATCAATTAATAGTGATCAAAACCATAATAAAATCGATAGAAGTGATAATTGTAAACTGGGCAAACAATCGAAACAAATCATGACTGAGTTTAATATAGAAATAAATCGTGAATCTGGATATAGTCAATCTCGTTCTTCGAATTAAATTCAAACAGAGTATCCATTGCCATTATGAATCCGACTGATAACACGGTCGAGCTAACAATAAACCAATGCGAATTAACCGGCTGGGTTTTTAGCATAATCGTTATGAATTGAATCTATTCACGATTTGGGTGTTTTTGTACAGAGTCACATTGGAAATGATCCGGATTGTACTCCTGTTGCTCGAAAGTCATATGGGACATAAAACCGTAACAATTAACCATATCAAAATTGTTGCCAATCATAGCATATGCATTATCACGAAATCGAAACGAAATGCGATTGTGTTCTAAATTGGATATGAGAAACACTTCCTGTCTTGAATAGGTACAAACTAATTCGATTGATAGTAGGGCATCCGTTTTAACTCAATCAAACAAATCAAATCCACACCAAGATCAATCAAATCGATGAAAATCCAATCGAAGCTAAACTGGGAAAAAGAACTTCCATTAAGTCAAAGCAAAGCTATGTATATAATGCATACAATGTAACAGAGCCAATCAATGTTGTAAACAAAATTGTTTAAAACCGAATTCGAATCATTACATAAACAAGTGATATCAAAACATACATGTGTGATGATGAAGTTGTTCAATTATGCCAACTTAGAATTCACGACAGCTGTGGCAGATTCCACATTTTTAAACAATATGGAGCATGTCGTCCTTTGTTTCTTATCAGTGGCTTGTAGCTTAGCCTTTTGACTGGTAAGAAGTGCAACCTGGTCCTCCAAAGAGTGAATTCTTGACTGGAGAATAGGAACATCCAGATAATAACGCTCTAACCACGAACTGCATTGATCACAGGGTGGCACTGGGGTTTTAGACAGAGCAGGAGAGGGTTTGGATAAACGATCGGGGGCTTCACAAGGCAACTTAATGCCTGGGTAGTTAGGGTCGTCCTGTAGGCAGGGGGGTAGGTTTGTCACAAAGTCATATGAGGGTTCGACACACAAACCTTGCGAATAGGGGTATTCGCTAGCCAAGAAACGCTCCACTTCCGAATCAGAGTCCTCACTCAACATGATAGGGTTTGGGTCGACAGGAGGTTTTGGCTTATTTATTTCCATTCGTGAAATTAAACGGGCATTCTTTTTGCCTTTGGCGTTTACAGTGGGTTTTGCCTTGGGATTTTTGCCTACAGGCTTAACAGTCTCGACACCCTTAGTCACAGTATGGGGTAGGTCGGTAGGAAGGTCGGCCAAATGGTTTGGGTAGTAGGGTATGGTAGGGTACTGGAGGTACAACCTTGACCTTGCTCACCACTGGTTTGTTGACCTGTGTAGGGTTCGAATCCTCAAAATCATTTCGAGCAATGAAATTTCTCCAACAATCTCCGTGTAGACTCAAATGATAGACAACAATAAGCTTAACCAACCCATAATGAAAAAGGCTACTATCAACCTGATTTCTTTTGTACTTCTTTGACATTTTAAACAGGCTTCTATGCAAATAATAAGGCATATTGAGCTGATAACCCATAAAAACCATAAGCAAACGAAGGTGGTGTAAGAACACAAACCCGTACCGACCTTCGCAGGTGATAAACTGCTTGATTATCATCAATAAATCATGCCAACGCTGTTTGAGCATAGTTACTGGCAAACCTTTATCACATGAGGTGATTTTACGCGACTGGAAGAGCAGTGTCTAAGGGACCTCCTCTACTTTGCAATTCTTGGACCATCGTTGTCCAGTGGCAGGCAAACCCATAGCAAGAATGATAAACTGTTCATCAATTTCCAATTGAACATCGCCGACCTTAGCTCGACAACCATCAAAGGTCAAAGCAAATTGTCGAGCTATGCAGAGGTTAAAACCCTCGAATTTTTGTATAAATAGAAGCCACCCATTTTCCTCAAGGTCACTGCGGGCACTGTAAAACATCAATAGGGCCTGGCTCCCATTGAGTTTAGCTTGGACGACTGGGGCCATGGTGCGAGCACATGGTAAGGATTTGGTTCGAAATCACCAACGCACAGGAGCAAAGTCATTCGGTCTAACAACAATGAATGATCAAAGGGGAGAGCATTAATGTGCACATGCGAGGGTGGTGGAATTATTCACTGCCATGCACAATAGTTATGGTCAAGTACAACTGCCAAGTTCAACCTCTGTTCAAACAATCATAGCATAGTTCAAAACCAAAAAATCAAATGGTGAGTGTTATGCCAACGCGCCAACACAACTATAGTTTTTAAACCATGAATATTCAACGTGTAACCAACACCGAGTGTTAACCATGCGCCATTGTATAAATCAAAAGTTTTAAACCATTGTGCCAATCGATATTCATAAAATTGACAAGCCAAGAGCTATAAAAGAATAATAAGGATCACATCATATATATAGAAACAAAAATAAATCATGACCCCTATGCAATTCAATGACTAGGAAAGTCCCCAAAAATATAAATCTATATGCTCAATGCCTCACAAGTTTAATAAAATCAAGTTATGCAATCAATATAAGAATGTCCAAATAGGCATATTTCAAAAATCCTTTCAGCCATATAACGATAAACCAAAGGTAAGTGCCATAGAAAATATCGATAAAAATATAACGACAATTCAAATAGTAATCGAAATGTGACCACGAAAGGAGAAGTTTTCACGCTTACAGTTGTGAAAACTTAATGGAAACAAATTTGCAAGTGTCGCAAGAAATCAAAATATTGTCTATTTGAAAAATGCAACGACAATTTGAAGTTCAGAAGACATAGGTGTAGGCAGCTTATAGGACAATAGAAAAAATTTAATTGGCTGCCAACATAATGACACTATAACATCAACCTGTAACTGCCACTGCCACATCAACCTGTCACTGTTACTGTCACATCAACATGTAATTGATGATCAACCAATCATCTAACCTATCACTATCCATGTCATTGTCACTGTAACTGTAACTGATATATCATCATCAAGCAACTATTAAGATATACACTCACATGGATACCAAACCATCACCATACTATGTACATTAACTGTGTACATCAACCATGTACTAGAACCTGTACCATAGCATGTACATCAACCATGCATCAACCATGTACCATAAGATATGCCAAGTGTAGGTACCATATATAACATAATCATATACCATATCATGTACCATGTACCATGTACCAAGCATTAATCATGTGTCAAACCTGTACCATATCATCAATGATGTGCCTCAACCAAACACCAAATAATGTTCCTCATAGTATGTGATAACATCACCATGACATATACCAAACCAGATACCAATATAGCTAATATATACTTCTAACAATGTATCATATCACCACAAAGGTGTACCATATCATGTACCATCATCCTCAAGACATGTCTCAAGCATGTACCATAAAAATAACCCTCAATAACACATGTAAAGCATACCTATGATCCTGTAGCAGACCCGATACATAAGATTACAGACCTGTAGCTCTCCTTGATCCTCAAAAACCTGGTACTCACATCCTCCCTCAGATTTTCCTTAGCCTCGTGGGACTAGTTTTGGATTAGTCACAAACCATAAATTTCAACAAGAATAAATTCGTACCTGTAATGAATAAAGGTCTTAAATTTTAACCATAGATACTCTGAGATATTTCTTCCATCTCCACAAAATTTCAGGGTTTGAAACTTCTCACAACAGAAGATATAGAGAAAATGGAAAACCTTCCTGAATTTTAGCCTATTTTGTAGAGAGAACTTGTATAGCATGCCACACACTCAATATTTGATATATGATTATGAACCTCACACACAAGATACTACAAACTATTTTTTTCCACTAAAATTGGTCTCACATAATTTGGATCTTCTATGAAGTTGTTATGATGGTTTTACCTCGAACACCTGTTTGAGACTAGTTTCAGGACTAGTAAAAAACCCTATCTTCCACAGAGTGTATCTCCAAAGTACAACGACCCAGAAGCTGAAATGTTTACCACGGATACCTTGATATGTCTTCTAAACAACCTCCACGTTTCACTATTTGAGTCATTCTAGAAAAATAGTTATAGCAAAAATGGTAAGATGACCTTTAAATAACATACCTTAGAACACATTATCACAAGACTTCATCCTCCCTTGGAATTTCACCCTTATTCACTTCATCTTTCCTCTAAAATTTGCCTCATATCTCCTTGTTTACCTTAGATAAAAATCACTTGAGTTAATGTAACAAATGAAATCCTAAGTTCCTTTTTATACTAGATTTGACACCCTCTTTTTAGGGCCGACTTGACCCAAATAAAATTCAATTTAATTTTTAATGATTATTCCGTTGAGGCCGAGTTTACCTACAACATCCTTAATATTTATTGCAATGGGGCTGACTTTAACTTCTTGTTTGCAACGAATTTTCTTCTTATAATTAATTTGGGTCCGACTTGTGACTTCTTGTTACAACTGTTTAGGGATTCTTAACCATACTTCGAGGATTCCATCTTCAAGAGGGCATATCTCCTCAATCGTGAGGAACCATGTGGCATACCACCTACTGTTGGAAACCGAACAACAAGGACTATGCAAATATGAGTGTGTTACCTACATTTACACTGTCCTTCATGTCCTTATTCCTCAATCAACTTCAGACTTCATGACCACACCTCTGGGCCTTCTTGTAGACTTCTTCAAATGCACCCATCACATCTATTGAAATCAATGAAAACCACTTCTGTTGACATCAATGAAAACCAACTATCCAACAACGTCAATGAGAACCAACTATCCAACAAGATATACAAATAAAAAAATTTAAACACATGGGAGATATCGAGACCAACAGATAAATTGATATTATAAGCATTGTCGTTGATTTTCTTGAGAATATTGCAAGGACCAATTTTCTTATACTTAAATTTGTGGTAGGTTCCTCTAAGAAACCATTGTTTCCGTAAATAAACCATCACAAAATCACCTTCATTGAATACCTAGTATCATCGATGAGCATCTTTTATAATTTTTTTTTGTTCATTACTAGCCTGTAGTTTTTGTCTCACCTGTTGATGCAAATGTTAAACGTGTTTTGCAAATGATTCTCCATTATCACTGATCCTATCCCTAAGTGGTAGCTGCACAAAATCTAGGACACCCATTGGATTTCTACCGTAAACAACCTGAAATGGAGATTTACCTATTGATATATTCACTGAACAAATATAGTAAAATTGTGCTTGAGGTAAAGCCAAATCCCACTTCTTGGGGATTCTCTTCAAAGATGCTCCATAACAGTTTTCTGAAACTCCGATTTACTACCTTAGTTTTCCCATCTGTTTGAGGGTGATAGGAACTGCTGAACTGTAATTTAGTCCCCATTTTATTCCATAAATTACTCCAAAAATGTCCCAAGAACTGAGTATCTCTATCAGAGTTAATAGTTTTTGGAACCCCATGCAATCTAACAACTTATGAAAAAAACAATTATTCCACCCTCAATGCATCACTATTTTTCTTGCAAGCAATGAAATGAGCCATTTTAGAGAACCTATCAACAACCACAAAAATAGAATCATTACCTCGTTGTGTGTTTTGGATCCCCAACACAAAATCCATGCTCAAATCTATCCATGGGCATGTGGGCACTGGTAATGGCATATACAACCTTGTGTTATGTGAGTGCCCTTTAGACATTTGGAAAATCCTACACCGTGCCACATACCTGGTTATATTCTTTTTCATCTTTGGCCAGTAATACTTATCTTTGATAAAATCTAGCATCTTATCCTTTCCAAAATGTCCTTCCAAACCACAACTGTGAAGGTCTCTGATAATATTTTCCCTCATTGAACCAATTGGAATGCATAGTTGTTTTCCTTTGAATAGGTATCCATCTTGCATACAATATTCACCCTAATTAAGATCCATGTTCCCAACGAATGGATTCTTCAACTGTTCCAAAATCTCTCGAAAATCATTATCAGACGCATAGAGATCGTTTAATGCAACAAGCCCAATTAATTGATTTTCCATGGTTGTCAAAAGAACAATGCGCTGAATCAAAGCATCTGCAACTTGATTATGCCATCCTGATTTGTGCTTTAGAACAAAGGTGTATCCATGTAAGAAAGAGACCCATTTTTCAATTCTATTTTTCAATTTCTTTTGGGTGTTTACATATTTTAATGCAATGTAATCGATAAATAACACAAACTCTTTTGGCACTAAATAATACCTCGAATATCGCAATTCTTTCACAATTGCATAAAATTATACACATCATATGTGGAGTAGTTCTTTCTTACCTCTTTAAACTTTTCACTAAAGAATGAAATTGGTCTACCTGCTTTTCTAAGTACAACTCAATTGCCTACATGTGAAGCATCACAGTCTACCTCAAACACTTTATCAAAATCTAGTAAGGCTAATATGGGTGCCTTAGTTACCTTATTCTTTAGAAACTTAAAAATTTACTCAGCTTCATTGGTCCACATGAATTTCTTGCCTTTGGTGCAATATGTTATGGGTGCTACAATACTGCTAAAATTTCAAATAAATTTTCGGTAAAAGGCAACTAACCCATGAAAACGTCTTACCTCTGTTATGCTCCTAAGACTAGGCCACTGCAAAATTGACCTGAACTTCTCTGAATCCATCTTGACTCCTTCTGCCGAGACGAAAAAACTCAGAAGTACCAAACTTTCTTTCAGGAACCTACATTTCTTCAGCTTTTCATAAAGTTGATGTTTTCTCAATGCATCCAATATATTTATAAATGTTGCAAGTGATCTTCTTTGTTGTTACTGAAAACTAGGATGCCATCAAAATAAATGACAACAAACTTACCAATATAAGATCGAAGCACAGTATTCATCAACAACGTGAAAGTATTAGGTGCATTGGACAATCTGAATGGCATCACCATCCATTCATATAGTCCATCGCTAGTCTTGAAGGTAGTTTTCCATTCATCCCCTTTGTGAATCCGGATCTGGTGGTATCCACTTCGCAAAACAATCTTACCAAAATATTTAGCTCCAGCTAGGACATCCATCATGTCGTCCAAGAATGGTATAAGAAACCAATATTTCATGGTAATTTTATTGATTGCTCTACTATCTATGCACATCCTCCATGTATTATCCTTTTTGGGAGTCAACAATGTTGGTACAACACATGGACTCATGCTTTCTCTTACCAAACCTTTCTTTATAAGTTCTATCACTTGCTGGTTGAGATATGCATGTGGTGTATGAATCATCCTATAGGCTTCCTAATTAGGTAAATATTATCATGTGATTAGATCAATGTGATGTTGAATAACCCTCTTTGGTGGAAGACCATCAGGTAGTTCATTAGGGATAACATCAACATATTCTTCTAGTAACTTGGCCACTTCAATATGAATTGGTACGTCTTCCACGACTCCTTTTTTCACTATTAATGCATAGTATAATCATGTTTCCTTTGTTTCCTTAACAAACTCTCTTTCTGACAACATATTCTCAGTTTTCCCCTCATCCTTAAGGGGCAATAAGACAACTTTCGATCCATCCTTCCAAAAGGTGTAGGTAGTTTTTACTCCATCATACATGCATTTTATGTCATATTTCCAAGGCATCCCCAATAATAAATGGCATACATCCATCGAAATGACATCACACCATACTTCATCTTTATAAGTCTTAGCGATGGAAAAATTGATCAAACATCTTTTATTAATAGTGACTTCATTCCCCTTTTCGAACCATGCAATTTGGTAAGGATGGGGATGTGTTTCACATCATAATTTCAACTTATCTACCATCTCTTTGGAAACCATATTCTCACAAATGTCGCTATCAACAATAACTTGACATACCTTTCCCCCGAAAGTGCATCTGGTTAGAAAAATATTTATCCTAAGCCAAGAATATTCATTGCCGCTACTCTGTCTTTGCTCTTTTTCAGGAATCACCATTGACCTTTGTATCATGAGACTCTCCCCCATATCAGGCCAGACTTCAGATTCAACTCCTTCTTCTTCATTCTTAGCTTGGACCAATTTCAAACTACGCTATTGTCCTTGCTTCAACTCTTGGATGTTATAATTTGGGCATTCAAATTCTTGATGACCCTCTACACCACACCTGAAACACACATAAGGTCC
This sequence comes from Picea sitchensis, assembly GCA_010110895.2. NCBI lineage: Eukaryota > Viridiplantae > Streptophyta > Pinopsida > Pinales > Pinaceae > Picea > Picea sitchensis. The sequence continues at coordinate 362,446 of SNQJ01S0002887.1, read as the reverse complement.
TCCTCTGCCACCATTGTAACCTCTACCCCTATGAAATCCTCTTCCTCGTGGTTGATTCATGTTACCTTTTCGAGTATCTTCCTCTTTCTCAACTCCTTGGGATGATTCGCCTATGCCATAGTTTAAAAAACCCCATGACATAGACAATGTAACCCTCCTTGATCCTCTATTCATTTGAGAAAATTTTTGGTTTTTCTTTTCCTCAGCCTTTAAGGCTAATTGGTATGCCTCTTCCACACTGGGAACCCTATGCATGCTGAGTTCATCTTGAAAAGAAAATTTTAAACAATTCACATACCTTGCAACCAGTTTCTCATCAGTTTCCTAGTGATCCACGCGAATGGACAACTAATAAAACTCGTTTTTGAGTTCCTCCATGGTGGACAGGTTTTTATTCAAGTTCTGAAATCTACGAAAAAGGGTCTGAGCATAGTTCATAGGCATAAATTTTTCTCACAATATTTTTTCATCTTGCTCCAGGTCCTAATTTTGTCTTTTCCTTTTTTTTCTCTGTCTTTCCGCACATGATCCCACCAGATCATGGCGTGACCCTTCAACTTGGTGCATGAAAATTTCACCTTCTTTTCCTCTAGCATAGGCTTCCATTCAATTTTTTTTCCATGGCGTTCAACCAATCTATTAAATCCTCTAGTTTAAGATTCCATACATATTCTGAAACTTCCATCTTGATCCTATCATTTCTCCCTTCTAGATCCCTAAGCATCCTTTCTTCAAAATTCATGCTCTCTGATTTTTCTTCTTCATGTTCTTCTTCATGTTCTGTTTGCTGATCTACATCTCCTCGGACTGTCCCCTCATCAAACTCTTCTCTTTTTATTATTCTATGACTATCCAACATGTTTGTAATATCTTCTACGTTCCTTTGGAGGTTTTTCATATCTCTGCACATTGAGCAAGATACCCCACTCTTCCTCTTCCTCTCCCAACCATTTTCCTGCTCTGATACTAGATGATGTAACTAATAAACTTGGATTCATTCACAAGATCTAAAAACCACACAAACACACGAGAATGTAAAATAACTATCTTATGTTCCTTATCCATCCTAACTATTACAATGGAAGTTCAGCCCCTTATAACTACTATATGAGATTTTCGAAAACAACTAATTTTAGAAAAACAACCAATTTTAGAAAAATAACTAATTTGAGGAAATTCTCGCATGACTCTAAAAATGACCAATAACTAAGAGCGAACTAGAGAGACATTATTTTTCAACTTACTTTCCTGATTAAGTTCATAAATGAAGAGATAACTAATAATTAAAAATTTAAAAATTCCCGTAAAAACACTAAAACCCCAATTTGAGGCCTTATATGAAGGAATTTAGCCCTGGAAAAGAGTCGAAACAATGTCCAATCCTATAGATCACATCGAAACGACAGTGAACTCTTAGAGACACAACTCCCTGTAAAATTTCATCCCAAATGGATAACTAAGTCAAAAGTTATGACCCTTGGAAAATCCATGCATCATTGTTCATGTGTTGTCCAACACGTCTACATGTGTCTCTTGATTTTCTTTGGTTTCTATTTTGAAGGGCTTATCACTTTGTCTTAGGGAATATCCATTGGCTTAGTCCCCTCCAACACCTTGCACAAATATTCAACTCTACTACCTCAAGGGTCGAGGTTCTAACACATTTAGGGAAATATAAGTACCACTATTTTGAGGCCACTTTGGGTCACAATACATCATTTCATTGATTGATCATTTATATGGTATATTTGGGTGTTTTATTGCATTGTATCGAAGTTTGGGATCAAGTCTATTTTGCAGGAAGGTGTAGAGGCTTGTGCTGGTTTGTTCAAGTGGACTAAATCTCTCTTGGAGACCTATGCCAACTCTCATCTTGATCCTAATCAAAATTAACACTTATAACGATATTCTTCTGGGCGAATTCCTTCCTTTTCATCTCTCTTTCATCTTTAACATTTAGGTCAATTAACTCACCAAAGGAGTTTGATAAATTAACCCTAGTTAATTGCCTTAGTTAATTTTATGTTATAATTTACTTCTTTTTGAGACCTAATTGAACTACCCTAATTTGTCTACCACCCTAGGTCACATCATCAACCATAAACACCTAATTAACCTTGCGTCTTTCCCTTCTCTTTTTTTCTCCCACTCTTTATCAAAATTTCGATAAAATTGAGTGGTGAATCCACTCTCTCCTTCCTCCTTATAAATAGCGTGGTTCATAACTCTAAAAATCGTAATAGAAGATGCATGTCTAATACCTTAATCTTAATAACATGAAAAAAACAAATGAAATCCATGATGCAAAGAAATCTACAATATTCCCTTATAAATTCATGTTCCTTGAAAAAACTACCCAAACCCTAGTAAGAGACCATGTCCATATTGAACATTTTTAAAATTTGAAAAAACTACCCAAACCCTAGTAAAGGACCGTCCAAATTGAACATTTTCAAAATTATACAATAAAGTGATACAATTGAAGCCAAAATTATATAACTATACTAAATAGTGCCACATAACTACAAATGAAAATATCCATATAATGTCTAAGATGTCTAAGTGGATTTTATGAAAATCCCTTCTTATTACGCATACAATTTAATTTAATTTAATTTAATGCGCAAATGAGAAACTTCTTGTAACACATGGTAAACGAAGTATATTGCTTCAATTCTTTTTAATACTTATCCACCAAAGACCAAAGACTTATTATGAAGCCCACACTAAGTAAATCTAGTTTGAACGTGCTCTACATAGGGTTAGAATAAGACTATTATGTAAATATATTGATAGTGATTAAATGATAACGCACATTCGAAATGAGTTGCAATTTTGTCAATATTGGAATTATCTGTAATTTGAGTGATCAAAATATTTTTGTTAAGGAAATAATCTTCTCATTTATAAAAGTATAAGTTTCATCTTAATCTATTTTTAATTAAAAATCTATTTTTAATTAAAAATATTGAAATAAATAATAGCTGAATTTTTCATTTATACTTTATAAAAGTATAAGTTTCATTTTAATTTATTTTTCAATTAAAAATAATTGAAATAAATAATAGTTAAATTATATTTTGTAAAATAATCTTCTCATTTAGAATTTTTTTTTTTCCATTTATAAAAGTATAAATTCTATCTTAATTTATTTTTTTTTTTTTTTTTTTTTTTTTTTTTTTTTTTTTTTAATAAATAATAATTAAAATTATATTAAAAAAAAATAGTGGAAATAGAAATTGTTTACCTTATTTATCGCTAAATGATTTTTAATTGAAATAGAAATTATTTATATTTATCGCTAAATGATTTTTTTAATAATCTTGCATTCTTATAATTAATACTTCTCCTAGGATGAAAAAATATTCATTACATTAAGTATAAATTATTTATCAAATTATTTATCATGGTGCAAAAACCTTTTTAGTTTTATTTGTCATATTCATTATATTATATTTTTATAATCTTGCATTCTTATAATTGAAACCTCTCTTAGGATGAAAAAATATTCAGTGTAAATTATTTATGATGTTGCAAAAACCTTTTTAGTTTCTATTAAGTATAAATTATTTATCATGTTGCAAAAACCTTTTTAGTTTTATTTGTCATATTCATTATATTATATTTTTATAATCTTGCATTCTTATAATTGAAATCTCTCTTAGGATGAAAAAATATCCAGTATAAATTATTTATGATGTTGCAAAAACCTTTTTAGTTTCTATTCATATTTGTCATATTTATTATATTAAATTATACATTATTATTATTATATTAAATTATAAATTATTTGTAAAGTTGTAAAAGTTTTTTTTTCTAATTATTTATTTATGTTTTTCATTACATTAAAATGATTAATTATTTATATTTTTCATTACATTAAAATGATTAAAATGATTGACCTTTTATATTTGTAATAGTTTTGAAAAAACACAAATTAAATTATAAATTATTATTATATTAAATTATAAATTATTTGTAAAGTTGTAAAAGTTTTTTTCTAATTGTCTATTTATATTTTTCATTGATGATGATGATGATTATTAACGTCCACTAAGATCTAATTGGTCTATCGGACCTTAAGAGGGTAAGTGATTACTTGTGATTCTTAAGAATTTTGTTTCTGTGCTCGAAAAGCATTAAGAGAAGCTTTCCAAGATCACCATTCTTTTGTTGAGTTAAGAGGTTAGGAAGGTTGGTAGTGTGATCAATATTTTGAAAATGAGATCTAATATGGGTATAGGTTGGACAATCTAGGAGAAAGTGCTTTTCATCTTCAACCTTCTTAGTGTCACAAAGGTGACACACTCTTTCATCCCATGGTGTTTCAGGAATTGACCAACGCCCAGTTTCACCATGGAGCTCGTGAGAATTTGTTCTTATCTTAACAATGCTTATTTTTTGCTTTACACTTGGCAAAACAGATAGATAATTTTGATCTTCTAGATTAGGGTTGATTACATCTTTATAATACCTTAATTTTCTTTTTTCCTCTAACTCTTTATCACACCACATTTTTTCCTTAAATTTTGATTTGACGTTTTTTTTAATAGTATATTTATTCTGCAAAATGGTTTCTTCCATGATTCCCCAATAGTTTAGCTAAGACTGGGCATCTTTATGCCATCCTCACTTGAGTCGATGGTGGTTATGACTTGATTTGGAAGTAATTTTAGGTAGCCTCTTGTCTTCCATGTTGTTTAATTTGTTCTTATACATTAGGTATCTAGTCATAGCCATGTTCTCAATAGGGGAGATGCTAGTTTCTACGAGGAGGATGGGATAGGGTGTATTTCCTTTAATTTTGAGATTATAGGTTATAAAATTCTTTTGTATTTGCTCTATCTTTCTCCAGGATTCACGAGAGATATTACATCCCCAGACTTCACATCCATAAAGAATAACAGGTGTAACAAGAGTCTCAAAGAGGAGTTTGTTCTTATCCCAACTCCAAAGTTCAGCTGATTTACAATTGTTTTCAAGTCCATAATAAGCTTTCCATCCCGCAATAATCCTTTTCTCAGTGCTATAATTCCAATTAAGCTTGTGGTGAATATCAATTCCAAGATATTTGTATGAATTCACTTCCTCCAAATTGTTGTTGTCATATACACAGGTATCATAAGGGATCTTATTGGATTTAATAATCATGACCTTAGTCTTATCAATATTAACAGTCATACCCATATTGGAGCAAAAATCCTTGAGGATTCTTAGTTGGTTTTCAAGATCATGGGGACTCCTTGCCATAAGAACGATATCATCGGTATAAAGAAGAAGTTTGATGACTATACTAGTGAGAGTAGGGCTGACACAACTTGCTTTTTCCAAGCATTCTTCTAATTTATCAATGTATATGCCAAAAATGGTAGGGGACAAGGGACAACCTTGTTTGACTCCAATATTGCAGTTAATCTCTTTTGACCAGCCCTCAATGTTTTTAAACTTAGCAATAACATTCTCATACATCCTTATTGCAACAACCCTCAACTCGAGAGGCACTTTTATCGCTTCCAACCTATTCCAAAGGTTTTTCCTAGGAACCATGTCAAAAGCTTTTCTAAAGTCAACAAAACAACTAAAAAGATTGGTTTTAGTATTGCGGAACTCGTCTGCAATGATCCTAAAGGTAACAAGATGGTCCACAGTTGAATGATATCTCCTAAACCTGGCCTGGCCTTTAGCTCTTTTATCTTGACTTTCTAGCCAAATGCTAATCTTCTTCTCCAAAATGATTCCATAAAGCTTGGCTAGAATTGGGCTAATCATAATGGTCCTATAATTAGAGGGAATGTTTTTATCCCCATTTTTAAAAATAGGAACAATGAGGCTTTGCGTCCAGGGTTTAGGGAAGCCCTTCTTGACTGCTAAATTGAAGAGCTTGTGTATGTGAGGGATAAGGATCGGCCCTTCGATTTTAAAAATTTCAACTTGGTAGCCTTCAATGTTTTTAGCTTTCCCATTTGCAAGCCGCTTAACCCCGAACTCTATGTCATCTAACGAAAAAACTTCTTCCTTTGTAGGGACAATAGGAATTGTGTCCATGGCATTAGGGAACTCGTAAAGACTTTTAAGGTAGGAATTCGAGTCCGTTAAATGAATCCTATTATTTTCTCTAGTATTGCATTTTAGAATTTGGCTCCAGAACTTCTTAAGATCCAACTTGTATAGTTGTGAAAGTTTCTCTTGCCTTTTATTGATATAGTATCTTTTTTTCCTTTTAATTAGGGCTTTGTACATATTTATCTTATCAAGGGTTGGTTGTTCTATTATTCTTTTTATGGGACACCTCGAAAGATAACTTGTTAATGGAAGTGGAAAAGGTAGTTGTAAAATTATGATAGAGTTCTTCAATGTTGTCCTTATAAGTTAGGAGTTTTAATTTACTATTTAAATCCTTTAAGAAAATGTCAGCTTTACTTTTGTCAAAGAGCAAATTCCTTTGATTATCATAATTCTTTTCAATGGTGCTCCTATGCATGGAGCACCATGATATTTGTAATTATTTTGAAAAAACATAAATATTATACTTTTATAGGAAAATTTTTGATAGTTATGATTTTTTAAATGTAATATATTATAATATTTATTTTTTAAAAATATTATAATTTTAAAAAAAATTGCAATGTAAAATGAATAAAAAAATTATGAATTTTGATTTTGTAATTTCCTATATATATTAAATTCACTTAGATTATACATTTTGTATATAAACATTTTATATATATTATGAATTTTACAAATTAATTTATTTTAAGTAATATAATTATACATAAAATAATATTATTTTATATATACTAATTTATTGCATCTAGAGTAGTGAGATGCTCTATAGCTTAATATGAAGGAAATGTTAGAAGAATTAACATTATACAATTATAGTCAACTCAAATAAAGAACAATTACATACAAAGTGTAAAATTTAACATAAAATGAAATAATAAAACAAAAATATTACATATTAAATACTATACTTTAAAATAGGTGACTACTACTCTAAATATAATAAATGAAGATTTTTTTCAATTTTAATATTATTTTGTACCATTCATTCATTCATTTTAATATATAATAAATGAAGATTTTTTTCAATTATTAATTTCAATTTTAATATTATTTTGTACCATTTATTCATTTTAATATAGAAATAATTTTCTAGTTCATCTTTTTAATATTATTTTAATTTATATATAATTGTCTCATTCATCCTGGTCTTTAATATATAAATAATTTTCTAGTCTTTAATTTATAAATAATTGTCACATTCATCCTGGTCGATAAAAATATTTCGATTTCATCACATATGACCACAACAATCCTAATGTAAATTTCATTATTTCATTATTGTTGATATTTAAAATGTTATTCTTTTAGGCTTTTCTCTGCCACCATTTAAAGTGAGTGATTATAGACAATGTTCTGTGCCATTATTTCAAGTGAGTGATTGTAGACAATGTTCTGTGGGTGAGTGTCCCTTGCAACTTGTTCGGCTTGCATGCTTTCATGGTGAACTTATTAAATAATCAATTACGTGGATTAGAAAAGATAAAGCATTCATATGACATATGGTCAGCTGGATATAGAATCAATTATGTGGATCAGAAAAGATAAGTATTCAGATGCCATAAAGATATAAAGAAAAAATGATGCCATTATTTTGAAGGGCAGAAAACAAAAGGTGAGATTCTCTTTTCCATCTTAAACCCTGAACGACAAATTGAATTTATAGTTGTCTCCAGTCTTTTGGCTCATCAGCCTCAATCAAAAAAAGCTGATGGTCTCCAACAAATTCCCACCCAACGATATAAACTAAAAACCACATATGGGGAAGACACATTCATTCCCCAGCCGACAGTATAAACTAAAATCCAAATATAACGGATAGACACATTCAACAGAGAAAAAAAAAAAAAAAAAAACCAGCAAAAACAAAACCACCATCCAGGCCGCCTGACTGCAACTTATTAACTGGACTCCTTTTTAACTATCTTCTCTTCCTTGCTCCTTAATAGCAAAATAAGAAGGAGAATTGATCATGAAGATGCAAGGGAAGGAGCAACAGTACAAAATCATCATGGAGTGATTGATTAATTCAAAAATCAGAAGCATTTTCTGTGGACGATAGGCGGGCCAGATTCGTCGTACTCAGCTTTAGTTATCCACATCTGCACTACCAAACAATGTGAATGTTAAGAAATAATTGTTGGCTCAGAGGAGTAATTTGATCGAGAGGAGGTAGATGCAATTTAAATAGAATCTACAATTTACTAAAAACGCCGAGTACTGTATCAACAATAACGTAACTTCAATTTTTAAAAATCTTTTTCATTTAACAAAGCCAGAGTTAAAATAAATTTGTGCCGATTTATACAGAAAAGATATGTCTATGCGAATTAACAGCTACCTGTTGGAAGGTGCTGAGAGAAGCAAGGATGGAGCCACCGATCCAGACACTGTATTTCCTCTCAGGGGGAGCAACCACCTTGACCTTGACGCTGTTTGGGGCAAGAGCTGCGACCTCCTTGCTCATCCTGTCGGCAATGCCAGGAAACATGGTGGATCCACCACTTAACACGATGTTTCCATACAAATCCTTCCTGATATCAACGTCACACTTCATGATAGAAGTAAAAGTAGTCTCATGGATGCCGGGTGCCTCAAGTCCGATGAGAGAGGGCTGGAATAACACCTCTGCGCATCTGAATCGCTCGGGGCCGATGGTGATAACTTGCCCATCGGGGAGCTCGTAAGTTTTCTCCATGGAACCTGAATTCCTGGCGATCTCCTTCTCCTGCTCGAAATCCAAGGCGACGTAGGCCAGCTTCTCCTTCATGTCTCGCACGATTTCTCGTTCTGCGCTGGTTGTGAAGGCGTAGCCTCTTTCCGTCAGGATTTTCATCAGCGCGTCCGTTAGGTCACGGCCTGCCAAATCCAATCTGTAGATGGCGTGCGGAAGAGCGTATCCTTCGTAGATGGGCACCACGTGGGTAACCCCATCTCCAGAATCCAACACAATACCTGTTAACATACCACAAAAGTTCACCGTAAATCTCCAATTAGAACAAATTGATTTAAGCCACCGTTGAAGTTGTGAACACTGAATTATAACCTAAATTTTGAAAATAGCAGTGTGTTAGTATCCATATTCAATGATCACATACACAGAACAATACAAAATCTTAAAGAAATTAGTACTAGCTCCGAATATCAAATTCCTTGATTAGTTTATAGTTCAGAGGTATAAAAATCTTCTAGTCGCATTATCAGATCAATTTGTTAGCCAGAGGCGAGCATAGTGCAGAAGGGTACAGGCTTGAATTTTCAGATAGAAGCAAGTGATAATATAGGGGTGGAATGTTGATCGAATTTTTTAAAAATGATTTGTTTCATGAAATTGGTGAATAGATTGAATAGTCCCAATGCAGTAGAAATTTCATCTTTAAAAGTTTTTGAGGATACTGACATTTCAACTTTCCACCTCAAGTTGGGGAATCTTATCAACTTTCCACCTCAAGTTGGGGAATCTTATCAGGGTAAGTCCTGGGTATGTTTTCAATTGCTTATTAAGAATAAATTGTTAATTTATATAAAATCTAGTTTACATAGATGGATATTGCAAAGAGAAGAAACTGGGTTAAATAGATGAGGAGTAACCAAATAAAAACCAGAATAAAGTTTCCCAGCTCTCGATGGAGTTCCTGGAAGGACGAGGAAATAAGTCGTTTACATCATTAATTTTAAAGAATTTGTAAATTCTTATTTAATTCAAAAAACTTTGATCAATTATTTCTTTTTCTTATAGCTTTTTGGTTGTTTCTGATGATGGGTGGAGTGAATGTTCACTCTAAATTTTGAACATTTCAAAACCATGTACACAGTTTGTATCCAAAAAAGCTCTCAACATTTTTAAAAGAGAAAATAATTTTTTTAGGTGAAAACACTTTTAGATGTTAGTCATTTCTAATAAATTTGTGAGACTTTCCTCAATTCAAAACTACTGAATAAAGGAAGAAGTAAACAAATAGTCTTTCATGAATGTCCTAACATCAAAAAAGGAATAAAAAAATTCTTGATAGAAAAATTTAGGTCTGCCATGTAGACCAATCATAGTGGGTGTAAAAGGGCATACTATATCAAGGAGTTTAAACCAAATTGTGATCATAGTTACAAAATATATTTAGGGGCAGTTATTAAAGGAAAAACAAGGTTGTTAGTTGCACAACTGAGGACTAGTTCCCATCACTTTAGATGTGAGACCCGTAGGTGGAGTGTAACCAAGGAAGTTTGGGAGGAGAGAACTTGTCTATTTTACAATACAGGTGTGGTGGAGACAGAGTGACACTTTGTCATGGAATATGCAGCCTAGGAATATCAACAGTCATGAAAACAACTTAAAGATTGACAACATGCACCAACTATTTGACAAGGATAAGATCAACTAAATTGCTAGTCTTCTAGTCAAGATCAACCAGAAGATAAGTTAAGGCTGTTATTCTCTTGGTCCCTGTCCCTTAAACTGTTAAACTGTTTAAAAATCATTAAAATCAATCCATCAATCAATCATAATCTGCTAATCTGCCAATCTGGTTTAATTACTATGGCATATTTCCACAACATAAATATTGCAAAATAATTACACCAGGAAAACAGGAAAATAGCAAAGTAATTACTCGAAAATTAATTCATATGCATATATACAACTTTGGGCAATTGTTATGTAGATTTAGGTCTTAAGACGTACCTGTGGTTCTTCCACTGGCATAAAGAGAGAGCACCGCTTGAATTGCAATATATGTGGCAGGGGTGCCAAACGTTTCGAACATGATTTCGATCATCTTTTCGCGGTTGGCCTTGGGATTGAGAGGAGGCTCCGTGAGTAAAATGGGGTGGTCCTCGGGAGCTATTCGGAGTTCGTTGTTGAATGTGTGCTGCCAGATTTTCTCCATGTCATCCCAGTTGGAGACGATGCCATGGTCCACCGGGTATTTGATGCTCAAAATACCTCGCTTTGCCTGGGCCTCGTCGCCCACATAGGCGTCCTTCTGCCCCATCCCCACCATCACTCCAGTGTGTCTAGGCCGCCCGATGATGCTTGGAAAAACAGCCCTCGGGGCATCATCCCCTGCTAGTCCAGCCTGCAACATAGCATGAAATCGTTATAAATATAAATTTGAAAATAAACTGTTTTCATGGCAGTTCATCCACAAACAAATTTTTTTAATCTCCCATATATACCTTGACTGTCCCGGATCCATTGTCACACACAACAGCCTGTACATCCTCTCCGTCTTCCATTGTTCAACTGATAAACCTGCCAAACCAACAAAGCCATTCAGTAACATAAAGCATATGCAAAATCATATCATTGATTCATATAATGATCAAAACAATAGGCTTACAGGAAATTCAGGCGCTTGAATATAGATTTGGAGAGAATTACAGCACTTGAAATCCAGTACTCAAATGATCACCCTACGAGCTGGTTCATATGCTGATTAACTTCTTATAGGCTTGAAAAGCTATAAGACCAATATTTTGTATATATATGCAGGTCTGCAGCTCTTGCAGAGTTTAGCAGAGAAAGAGAGAACCATGAATATGAGCAATCAGAATAATCAGTCTAGAAAAAAGCAAAAGAGAAAAGATAAAGGAATAACACCGAAATAGATGTGGTTGGTACTGCTTTATCACCTTTCTGTCCATTGAAACTACGTGGGTCTGTGTGAAAAATTATTCTCCCTCAAAGCAAAAGCTCTTGCGTCTTCTTCTACTCTGGCCAGAATCAAGGCTTGTGTCGCTATAATTAAAAAAAAAAATAACTTCATGCATGGGCAGATTATCAAAAGAATCTTGACTTTTATTTTAAACATTCTTTAAGTTTGGTTAGGGTAACATCCAATTCCCTTACCTTTAGTATGGTTTTTGAAAAAGGAGATATATTAAACTGCAACAACTGAGTGGCAGGTTTAAATAATAAAAAGGGAATACTGAAAATGCTACTGTTGAATGGATAGCATCTACCCTTTTTAAATCAGCAATTTTTTCATGAGTGAATTATAAAGTAGTTGGATGCTAAACCCTCATTTACAATCTTTAAGATGTGTTTCCGTCAGCTTGTTTTACAGACATATATCAATGAGATATTGTACTTGCTGGAGATATTTATCCATAACTTTCTTATCTACACAGCAATAGCTTGATCCATGTCAAATTTTTAAGATATTGTCGATGGAAAACACGATCGAAACCCAAATTAATCCACACGGATCAATCTGGCGATGCTTTATCCACTTTGCTATAAAGTAAAACCAAATAATATATACAGAATTAAAACGATATAAACTAGATAATTTTACATATATTTTATGACAATTGGGTTGAAATGTGATCTTAATTTCTTAATTAAAGATATCAGTTTAGTAATTAAATATTTTGGTTGTTTAAGTTATTATTTATTTATTATAAGTTAAGATGGTAGTATTTGTTTTCATGTATGACAATGTCATTAAGGGTTGATATTGTTTGAAAGTGCATGATTCTATTACATAGCCTCAACTATGATAGTAGGACAATGATTTTAGGTTGAAATGGGTTTTCAGTAAAATATGACTTAAACAAAACAATGATTTTAGGTTGAAATGGGTTTTCAATGGGAAGGAGGAGAATAGAACAAAACCACAAAGAAGGACACCTTTGCGATATAAAAAGGTTTACGAGAGAAGTCATCATTGTAAGCAATTGGTTTCAATCAGATTCACTTGTATCTCTTGTTAGCATTTATGTTTCCGAAAGGGTTGATACAATGGAATTTCACAAGGTAGGAATCAATATTTCACTCGATTCAATCCATTGGGGTACTATGAACACTTGCTAGTAGCTCATTTGTTTGATATGATGCTATGATATTGGAAATAATGTCACAAAATGTGTATGGAGAATGTTATATGGAAGGAGTAACAAGAATCAAATTGAAAATAAAAGTAATGATGAGAATCCAACATAATGCAACATTGGAGTCCATATTCTTGGGGTGAACAAGTGACAATTATTCCATGATTATCAACATAGGAAGAGAGTGATGTGGTGAAATATGTTGCATGCAAGCTTAAATTTACCATTGGTTTTTCTGATAGATATATTTTGTTGATATTATTTTTTATTGGAACATATATGTGGTTGTCATCTAAGGAAATACATTAGGAAAATATCATGTATTGGAAGAGAACAATTCCTTGTCTAATGTTTGGAATAAAAAATATCTACCTATGATCATTTTGAATGCATAAAAACACAATGTCAAACACTAGGTCATGGTGATTGAAATATGTGGACATGTACTGTAATGTCCCTTTCCTAATGAGCTCTCTGGGAGATTGATGTAATAGCATAAATAATTTCTGTAGGCTATGATTAACGAGGAAAAAGGGAATTAACTAATTATTAAATTTCAAAGGCGGAAAAACAACTTTTAATAAAGATGGAATTGAGTAATTAATTAAAAAGGGCGCCTAAAGTGACCATGGAGAAAATGAAAAGTCACTTAACTTATTAAAAGGGTAAAAGTGGCTGAAAAGGGTCAACAAAAGAATAAAAGGGGAATGAGGGGGTGACCTCTCTCATTATTCGCTTTCTAATTTCTAAAATCGAGTTGAGAGAGCTCTTGTGGCTTTGGAACTCTTGGGATGAAAACCCTAGGAGATATTTTTGATATTGGTTTCAGTGGTGAGACTATCCACCCTAGCTGGTCATTGAGGGGAGATCAACCAAATCTTCTTGTTGTGCTTAATTGTGGGGGAGTTCATCTTTGTAGTTGAGATTTATGGAAGGTGTTCTAGATATTCTACATGAAACTGTGCTATTATTCATTTGAAAACACGAGTTCTTCATTGTGGGTCGAACTATTCACCAAGAGCCCGCGTTTCTCTTAAGTTGGGTCATATATCATCTTGGTGCTGAGCTTCATATTGTGGGGTCGTTTTGTTGAAAAAATGGATGATTCCTTGTCTGTTGGGAGAATACTCTACTACAAGAAGGTGAAGTTTCTACTTAGGAAGGTCGATTGGACAATGGAAACAATTATTTGCTAAGGGAGGCCGAGTATATGGCTGTTTGGGGCCATTTTCCTATGTGCTAGGCCATATATTCTATTATGGGTTGATTTATTTACTGTGTGGGTCAAGATTGTCTCTCTCTGAGCTGATTATATACCTATTGGGCGTATCTTCTAGTCTGTGGCTAAGTTGCTTCTTGAGACCGATCTTTTCCTTGCAGGCTGAGTTAACTCTAAGATGAAACGAGTTTTACATCAAAAAGGGGTTATCCATTGTAGCTATAAATGGATTCTACAAGCCTGCAATCATTTGCTGCAGAAGTATATCATGTTTCATTATATTTACTGTTGCATACATTGTTGGGTTTTTATTTATATCTTTGTTGTCATAAAATAAGAAGTGCAATAAACATCTTGTGTATTCTATGTTGATGTTTGGTAAATCAAATATGGGAATGAGTTCTTGATGTATTAGTTTGTCGTTATCTTTATAAATGAGTATCAAATATATTTAAAGAGGGGATAAACAATTGTTAAACCACTATACCAACAAACACTAAATTTAACCATAACAACTCACCATTTGATGAAATATCAACACTTCTAAAACAAAGAAAAAAAAAAAAACAACTAAAACAAAATATTACAGTGGTATCAGAGCCTCAATCCTATTAGCATGAGGGGAGCTTAATTAATCCATGTGGCTAGGAGACAAAGAAGAATATATCACTGACATAAGTAGAAGCCAACGAGGGGCATAAAACATATTTCACCAAGAAGAAATAATAGAAGAAAACCAACTAGAAGAAGAACGAGAAGAAATCATGGAGGATAATAATGAAGACAACAACCATCAAATATCATATAGACACTGCTGAGGAGACACGACCGAGTCTTTGGGAAGATACCCCCAGGGAGATCACTCGATAGAGGATTTGAGCACACTCTTGAATTGGAAGAGGGAGCCAAACCTGTGATCACCACTCCCTATAGACATCCGAAGAAATTCAATTACAAGATTGAAAAGGCCATTAATGAACCACTGGAGATGGGGAATATCAGGTCGAGTTCTATTCCATTCGCTTTGAACATTCATTTTGTTTGGTTACGATGACATCCAATTCCCTTACCTTTAGTATGGTTTTTGAAAAAGGAAATATATTAAACTGTAACAACTGAGTGGCAGGTTTAAATAAAAAAAAAAGGGAATACTGAAAATGCTTATGTGTTTCTTGTGTTTGCAAGGATAGCATCTACCCTTTTAAATCATTTTTTATTTTTCATGAATGAATTATAAAGTAGTTGGATGCTAAACCCCAGTTACAATCTTTAAGATGTGTTTCCGTCATCTTGTTTTACACATATATTAATGAGATATTGTACTTCTTGTAGATATTTATCAATAACTTTCTTATTTACACAACAATAGCTTGATCATTGATCAATGCCAATTATTTTCTAGATAATGTCAATGTTTACGTGATAGAAACTCAAATTAATCCACACGAATCAATCTGGTGATGCTTTATCCACTTTGTTATATAAAGTAAAATCAAATAATACATAAATAATTAAACAATATAAACTCGTATTTAAACTTTACATATATTTTATTATAATTAGGTTAAAATGTAACCTTAGTTTTGTAATTAAAGATTTTGGTTGTTTAAGTAATAAAATTTTATTATGATTTAAGATGGTAGTATTTGTTTTGGTGTATGTGATTAAAGTTACATGTTTTGTTTGAAAGTGTATGATTTCATAATGATGATCATGATGATTAACATCCACTGAGATCAAATTGGTCTATCGAACGTTAAGAGGGTAAGAGATTACTTGCAATTCTTTAGAATTTTGTTTCTGTGCTCGAAAAATATTAAGATAAGCTTTCCAAGATCACCATAGTTTTGTTGAGTTAAAAGACTATGAAGGTTAGTAGTGTGACAAATATTTTGAAATTGAGATCTAATCTTGGTATAGGCTGGACAGTCTAAGAGAAAGTGATTTTCATCTTCAACCTTCTTAGTGTCACAAAGGTGACACACTCTTTCATCCCATGGATTTTTAGGAATTGACCAACACCCAGTTTCACTATGGAGCTCGTGAGAATTTGTTCGTATCTTAGCAATGTTTATTTTTTTTCTTTGTACACTTGTCAAAACATAGAGATTACATCCTTAAAATACCTTAATTTTCTTTTTTCCTACTCTTTGTAACACCACATTTTCTCCTTAAATTTTGATTTAATGATATTTTTAATATTATCCTTATTTTGCAAAATGGTCTCTTCCATTATTCCCCAATGACTTAGCCAAGACTCGACATATTTATACCATCCTCGCTTGAGTCAAAAGGTGGTTACGACTAGATTTTGAAGCAATTTTAGGAAGCCTCTTGTCTTCCATGTTGTTTAACTTGTTCTTATACATTAGGTATATAGTCATAGCTATGCTTTCAATGGGGGAAAGGATTACCTCTAAGAGGAGGATAGGATATGGCATATTTCCTCTAATTTTGAGATTATAAGTTATAATTTTTTTTTGGATTTGCTCTAGCTTTCTCTAGGATTCATGAGAGATATTGCATCCCCGGAATTCACATCCATATTGAATAATTGGCGTAACACGAGTCTCAAAGAGGAGTTTATTCTTATCCCATATCCAAAGATCGACTGATTGACAATTTTTTTCAAGCCCATAATAAGCTTTCTATCCCCCAATAATCCTTTTCTCAATGCTATAATTCCAATTGAGCTTGTGGTGAATATTGATTCCAAGATATTTGTATGAAGTCACTTCCTCCAAGTTGTTGTTTTCATATACGAAGGTATCAAAAGTGATCTTATTGTATTTAATTATCATGACCTTAGTCTTCTCAGTATTAACAGTCATACTCGTATTGGAGCAAAAATCCTTGAGAATTCTTAGTTGCTTTTCAATATTGTGGGGACTCCTCGCCATAAGAACGATATCATCAGCATAAAGAAGAATATTGATGACTATACCAGTGAGAGTAGGGCTGCCACAACCTGATTCTTCCAAACAATCTTCTAACTTGTCAATTTATATGCCAAAAAGGGTAGGGGACAAGGGACAACCTTGCTTGACTCCAATGACGTAGTTAATCTCTTTCGACCAACCCTCAATGTTCTTAAACTTGACAAAAAATTTCTCATACAACCTTATTGCAACAACCGTCAACTTAAAAGGAAATTTTATCTCTTCCAACCTATTCCAAAGGTTTTTCTTGGGAACCATATCAAAATATTTTCTAAAGTAAAAAAAACAACAAAAAATATTGGTTTTAGCATTACGAAACTCCTGTACAATGATCCTACAGGTAAAAATATGGTCCACAGTTGAATGATATCTCCTAAACCCAACTTGACCTTTAGCTCTTTTACTGTGACTTTCTAGCCAAAGGCTAATCTTCTTTTCCAAAATAATTCCATAAAACTTGCCAAAGATTGGGCTAATCATAATGGTCCTATAATTAGAGGGAATGTTTCTATTCCCATTTTTAAAGATATGAATAATGAGGCTTTGCGTTGAGGGTTTAGAGAATCCCTTCCTGACTGCTAAATTTTGGAAACATACTTCAAAGCATCCAGAACATAGAAAGCAAGCTGGCGGAGATCCAAAAAACCTTCATTTCCGGATCCAGAACCACCGATCTAATGAGAGAGGAGAAGCTCCAAGCACAATTAGAAGAGAGAAGAAAACAAGAGGAAATTCTATGGAAGAAAAAATCCAGAGTACAATGGCTCAAGGAAGGGGAAAAGGACACAAAATTCTTCCATAGAGAAATGATGCACCAGAGCCACGTCAATAGAATCACTCACTTAGAGGACGGTCAGGGCAACCCAGTCAGAGAACACTCTAAAATTGAAGCTGAGCTGATCAACTACTACCAGGACCTTCTAACGGAAACCAAGGAGGACAGAACATAATCCATACAAAGAGTCACCAAACACATACCTCCACTGGTAACCTCCAAGAAAAACGCTGCATTAACACGCCCCATTACCCAAGAGGAAGTGGATCAAACAGTAAAAACCATGCCTCCCGGAAAGGCCCCAGGCCCGTATGGGTTCACTACTGTTTTTTTCCACCACTGCTGGGACTTGGTCAAAAAAGAAGTTTGGGAAGTAGTAGAGGAATCGAGAGCATCAGGCTTAGTCCTCTTGGCTCTTAATGCCACCTTTCTCACCCTCATTCCGAAAGAAGAAAGAGTCACAAACCCTAAATAGTTCAGACCCATAGCCCTCTGCAATGTCATCTACAAAATAATAACAAAGGTAGTAGCCAATCGACTCAAACCTATTCTGACACATGTCATTTCCAAGGAACAGGTAGGGTACGTAGAAGGAAGACAAATCATAGATAGTGTCATCCTGGCTCACGAGGTCATCCACTCCCTCAAGACTTTAAGGACCCCAGGTATGCTAATCAAACTTGATCTTTCAAAAGATTTCGATCGCGCCAGCTGGAAATATCTTAGAGTTGTCTTGGAATCTTTTGGTTTTGATCAGTGTTGGGTCAATTGGATCCTAAATCTCACCTCCTCAACCTTCTTCTCCATCCTAGTAAATGGTGTCCCATCCAAACCTTTCTCACCCTCCAGGGGCATCAGACGGGGATACCCCCTCTCGCCCTTCCTGTTTGTACTTATGGTGGAAGGCCTGGGAAGGTATATCAAGGTAGTAGTCACCGATGGCTCCCTCAAAGGCCTGCCACTACACAACATTCAACCAATGCCCTCTCATAGTCAGTTTGTTGATGACACCCTCCTTCTGAACTCCCCCACGATTCGGGAGGCCAACAAGCTCAACTCCATCCTCTCTGGCTTCACTAAAGCCTCAGGCATGTCCCTCAACTATGACAAATCCAAGCTCTACTTTTTCAATACTCTGGCCTCTGTTCAACTTCATATTTCCAGACTTCTAGGAATACCCAGGAGCTCCCTTCCATCCAATTATCTAGGCGTTCCCCTCACGGGGGTGGCTGCCAGATCCATTTCCTAGGATAGCCTTCTCCTTTCCATCTCCAACATTCTAAGCAATTGGACCTTTAGACCCCTCAATATTTCCTCTCGACTAGTCCTCCTCAAATCAGTTTTGCAGGCTCTTCCTACCTATCTATTCACCGCCCTGGCTGCTCCTAAACAAGTCATTAGAGCCATCAGAAACCTTCAGTGAAACTTCCTCTGGCATGGCCACCAACCCAACAAGAAATGGGCTCTAGTAAACTGGGATATACTCTGCACGCCAAAAATCCAAGGAGGATTGGGCCTTCGGGATCTGGGGAAACTCAATCAAGTAATGGGAGCCAAAATCTGGTGGCGATGGCTAAAAAGTCCAACAGCTGCCTGGGCACAAATGTGGAAACAAAAGTATGCCCCCCTCACACCAGATAATCAACTAATTAGGCATAAAAACCGAATTCAAGGCTCCAATATCTGGAACACAGCATGGCAAAATTGTTCATTGGTCCAGAACCATGCCTTTTGGGAGATCCGAGATGGAGAGAGTGCCATGTTCTGGCACAACTCTTGGCAGCAATTCAAACCCCTGAATGAAATGGAGGAACTATCCAATCTCAAAGGATCCCTCAATCAACATACCTCCTTAAGGGTTAAGGACCTTTGGAAACCTCAAGAACAACATCTTCCTTGGTGCCAATGGAAAACCTCTAATCAAGACCTCAGAGTCTCAGAAAATATCAATCTGCAGAGCTGGCAATTTCAAGCCAACCGCCGGAAAATACCCAAAAGAGAAGGGACGAACATCCTGAGATGGGGGTATTCCAAAGCTGGCACTTTCAAAATAAAAGAAGCTTACTTCCTACAGGGAAACCCCCAAGGCAAAAACAAGGAGCCTATATGGAGGAAAGTCTGGAATCCCGCTCTCTAGCCTAAGGTTTCCACATTCTTGTGGCTGGTGGTGTACAATCGAGCCTTAACCTGGGACAACCTCAGGAAAAGAGGCTTCATTGGACCATCCCTTTGCGTCCTCTGCTATCAACAAGAGGAAACCAAAGAACATCTCTTTAATAGATGTCGCTACAACCAACAAATCCGGGACCAGGGCACGCAATAATGCACAAATCCAACCAACATCGAAGCAACATCAATGACACAATCGAGAATTGGGACCACATCACCTACAACAACCCACTTCTGAATCACATCTGGCAGATTCTACCAGGATTCATTCTCTGGCAACTTTGGAAGGAACGAAATAAAATAATATTCCACTCCCAAGCTTCCATGTCAGAAGCCACATGGGAGAAAATCAGTTCACTAATCAAGGAAACAATCAAAAGTAAATCATGGAAAGAAGAGGACCTCAACTGCAATTCAGAGGAACAATGCATTTTTCAAAGCTGGCAACCCATTCTACTCAATCAACTAGTACCAAGGACACACAAGCACCAACAGACTAGCCCAACCACCTGGTCCCCCCCTTCAACACACTTCATCAAAATAAATTTTGATGGAGCCTCCAAAGGCAACCCGGGAACAGAAGGATATGGAGCAGTGCTCAGAAATTCAAAAGGAGAGATCCTTGGTCTCGTTGCTGGCTTCCTAGGGGAAACAACCAACAATGTGGCAGAGCTAACAGGACTATTGAGGGGTCTCCAAGTAGCTATGGATAAATATTACCACAAGATTATCTTGGAGGGTGACTCACAAGTCATCATCCAACTAATCACCAAGATTCTTCACGGAAGCCACCCTTCAAAAATATCACCAAGTTGGCGACTCTCTGGATTGCTAGAATATTTCAACCGCCTCCTCCAACTCCATCTCAACATCATACCCTCCCACGTGAAGCGAGATGCAAACAGGGTAGCGGATTGCCTAGCAAACGAAGCAGTCAAAATGGAAGCCAAATACTTTTGTTGGGAGGCCCACATCTTAGAGGGCTCAGACATCTCCACTCGATGCCAAACCTTAGCCACTAGAGACTTACATCCCCTGGATGGGGTGCCACGTAGTAAAACGGAGCCACGCGAAATTATGCCGGGATGCAGTATTAATGCATCCACCGACGACCATCCCCTCAGTCATTAACCCACCATGGATCGGCACAACCATACCCAAGCGATGAGCCCCTTCACACAATTGAACAGTACTGGGCATCAGCGCAGTCAGCAACAAGCCTTAATGGCTATGGCGGTCGCGATTTCCCTCCTCCTTATCACCAGAATTGATAGAATAGAGCGACATTCGCCCATAAAAACGTTCATTCCACTGGAGAAACAACAGTTCATTCCACCAGAGCAACGATTTGAGGTCCCGTTGAAGCTCTGGAGCAGAGCAGTCTATTCACAAGGAACCCTGGTCATCTCCAGGGTCTCCACCATGCCCAGAGCAAGAGGAAAGCCGCGCAGGGGTGCCGCTTGGTACACGGCCGAATCTCAACGCCAGAGACAGAAGAAGTTTAAGCAGGCGCTGGCCATGGCGTCCATCCGAATGCGAAAGAAACCATGAATGCCTCCAATGGCATATGTGGAAGAAATTACCTTGGAGGACACCATGCAGAGCTATCCCAAGCTCTCTCTGTTCACAGTCTCGGACAATTGGAATCCACCCATTGAGTTTGGCTCGGACGACAAGCCTCTGCCTGTGGGAATTTAGCCTGGTCCCAAAGCCAACATCCCAGAGGAGCATTTCACCACCTGTTATGTCAAAGAAGAGATCCCGCCTGGTGCACCCATGGAGGCGGCGACCTAGCTTTTCAACCGCCCGGCTCATGCAAGTAAAGACGCAACAGAGCCCTTTCACCTCGCTTCTGTCGACAGCCACTGGCAGGAGCAACAACTCTTCACCGAATCTGGGTACCTCGCTCTCATCTTCGAGCTGAGGAGTCTGTTGGACGACCAGGTCTTTCTCCTTTCCAGAATTGATCAACGGCTTGACATGCTTTTCGCGGATCACTCCAGAACTCTTCCAAAGCGACAATGCCCAACGTGCACGCAGACCTACGTGTTTCTAGCAGGCTAGCAACAACATGGGGATGAGGATGAGCGTACAGGCTAAAAGGTTCAATGACGTTCTTGGTTAGGAATCTCTTTTCCTATTCTGAACTAAGCTTTGGCCTAGTTAGTTTTTAGTTATCTTATAACTAGTTTATGGCATACAGTTTAAACTTAATATGTGACAGTCCTGGTTTCCTTCGAGTAGGATGGAACTATGTCAATTTTGTTCGCTGGGAAACACATGGCACAGGATGCCCAACTGTATCGATTTCCTATTTAGGCGGGACAACTGGCATCACAAACAGTCATTGTACCTTGATTATGCTAATATAACAGGTTCCATCTTTTTTACTTAAAAAAAAAAACACTTGGGAATTGGTTCCAAAACCAAAGGATAAGAATGTGATCGACACAAAGTGGGTATACAGGAATAAATTGAATGAATATGGACATGTTACAAGGAACAAAGCTAGATTGGTATGTAAATGATATGCACAGGTTGAATGAATCGGCTTTGAAGAGACATTTTCCCTAGTTTCCAGAATGGAAGCAATCTGATTGCTTTTAGCTTATGCATGCTCCAAAAATATTAAAGTGTATCAGATGGATGTAAAATCAGATTTTATGAATGTGGAACTTGAAGAAGAAGTCTACATTGAACAACCAAAAGGATTTCAATTGTCAGAGAATGCAGATTATGTGTGTAAATTAAAGAAGGCCTTTTATGGTCTAAAACAGGCTCCTAGAGCATGGTACTCTAGACTAGATAAATATCTACAATAGAAAGGGTTTAGAAAAGTAAGTGCAGACAACAACCTCTACATCAAGGTAACTTAAGATAGCATTTTATTAATTGAAGTTTATGTTGATGATATTATTTTTGGAAGTACTGATGACAAGTTAATCCAAAAATTTGCAAAGGACATGCATAATGAATTTGAAATGTCATTACTTGGAGAAATATCCTTCTTTCTAGGTCTTCAAATATGTCAAATTAACCAATGAATTTTTATTTCTCAAACCAAGTATATCAGAGAAATGCTAAAGAGGTTCATAATGGAAGATTGCAAAACAATTATCACTCCCATGAAAACCAGTTGCAAGTTGAGCAAAGATGATGATTCAAAATATACAGATTAGAGACAATACAGGTCAATGATTGGTAGCCTACTATATGTGACAACATCCAGACCAGATGTAATGTAGACAGTTGGACAGGTGACACGATTTCAAGCAGTGAAGATGATTTTTAGATATCACATGTATTAGCAGTGAAGATGATTTTTAGATATCTCAAAGGAAGAGAAGAGTTTGGATTATGGTATCCAAAAGGAAAGGATCTATCACTTATTTCCTACACAGATGCATATTGGGCAGGTTTCATTGATGACCAACGAAGCACCAATGGAGCAACGTTCTACTTGGGTGAGTTTTTAGTATCACGGCTAAGCAAGAAACAATCATCACTATATTTATCTACAGCCGAGGTAAAGTATATTGCAGCAACAACATGTTGTACACAGGTTCTATGGATGTAACAAACTTTGAAAGATATAGAGGTTGAGTATGATGATCCCATTCTAATCTATTGTGATAATACAAGCACCATCAATATCTCAAAGAACCTGGTGATGCACTCCAAGACGAAGAACATTCCAATCAAGTATCACTTTCTACAGGAACAGGTTGCAGAAAAGAACATCAGAGTTGAATATGTGGGAACAAAAGAACAAGTGAAATACATCTTTACAAAATCGCTTCCACGGGAAGCCTTTGAGTATCTTCGCTAGAAACTCAGAGTTATTTCTACTCCAAAATGAATTCTTTTGAATGTTTATCTTATATGTCTTAGATGTACATGAGGAAGCACCGTAAATATGGTAGTTCAGGTTGGGATATCAGACGAGTCAGTTAGGGGGAGAAACCTCGAATGGAAAGATACCTTTTCCATTGATGACAAAGGGGGAGAGATTTATCAGATACAAAGGATAAAGGCATGGTTCCAGGGGGAGTGTTGGTCATAGAGATGGAGGCATGGTTCCAGGGGAAGCATGAGTGATATGATTTCAGTATTGCATCAGAGTGTTTCCATCAATGCCAAAGGGGGGGATTGTTGATTAATTGGGTTCGTTGTCATTGATGTCAACCCTTGAAGAAAGTTCGGTAGCGAATTCCGGTAGCACAAAGGTTTGGGTAATGGACCCAAGTTTGTCTAATGTATAATGGTATAAGTTTTGATATATTTGCAGGTAAGACTATTCTATATGGATAGTACATGTCATGCCATTTCTAGTGGTATGTGGAACATCACATAACTCCTCACCATTTGAGATTTATGGCCTTACGAAGCTGAAGGACCTTCATATGATTGGCTTGAAACCCCAAAAGGTCAAAGAAGTCAAAGTACTTGCAAAGAAGAAATTATTTAAATAATAAAGTGAAGTGGCAAAGTCAAATAAGATTATTTAAATAATAAAGTGAAGTGACAAAGTCAAAGAGGATTATTTAAATAATAAAGTGAAGTGACAAAGTCAAAGGGGATTATTTAAATAATAAAGTGAAGTGACAAAATCAAATAGGATTATTTAAATAATAAAGTGAAGTGACAAAGTCAAGGAGGATTATTTAAATAATAAAGTAAATGGAGAACTTTCTAATTATGGAAAGTGGTTATAAGAAGGTTAACACTAAAATGAGGAAAATGGGTTAAGTGGTCAAGTGATTATTGGATACATGGACAAGTAGAAATTTGGGCAAAGTTGGACATAGGTGACTATGTGGACAAAGTGGCCTAGAATATGCTTCTAAGGAGGCTACTTGGAGAGTATAAATAAGAGGAAAGACTCTCTCATTTTAATTACACTTGAGCATATTGAATATCTACAGGTGACTGAGGTAACCAAAGGATATCTAAGCCAAATTTCAGAGGGAAGGTGAACTAAAGAAGGCAAAAATTCAAGGGAGGATAAATTCTTTTGATGATGCTTTCTAAGGTATGTTATTTACAGGTCATCTCACCATTTTCGCAATAAATTTTTTTCTAGAATGATTTAGACCGTGAAATTGTGATTCCATTGAGAAAATATATACAAGTAGATGTGGTACGGATTTGAACTTGTGGGTCATTGTATTTATGGAGTTACACTCCGTGGAAAATAGGGTTTGTGGTTAGTCCCAAAACTAGTCTAAAAAAGGTTTTTCAGGTAAAAAAGTCATAACTTCTTGATAACAGATCCAAATTCCGTAAGACAAAATGTGTTGATTAGAGTACAATCTTTATTACTCTGTGTAAAATTTTCAGATCCATACAACAAATATTCCGTGCGGGGAACGCTATACAAGTTCGCTCTCTAGAATAAGCCATAATTCAACAAGGTATGCCATTTTTTTTTCTATAAATCCTTTTCTAAGAGGTTCCAAGTAGTGACACCTGGAGGAATTGCATAAAACAAACTGAAGAACATTGCATACTATTTTCAGTTCTTTATTCATTATAGGTACATAGTTATGATTATTTCAAGTTAGGGTTGTTGACTAATCCAAAACTAGTCACGTGAGACTAAAATAAAGTTTGATGAAAATGCTAGTCTCTTGTTATTAAAGTTAATGAAGGTTTGTAGGCTGAGGTACATGTTGGTGCATGGTTTATGCACTTGTTTATGGTACAAGTTGATTACAGGTTGTTTGGTACAGGTTGGTGCATGGTTGATGCACTTGTTTATGGTACAGGTTAATTATAGGTTGAGGTACAGGTTGATGCATGGTTGATACATGATTCAGGTTATTGGTACATGTTGTTTGATGCAAGTTTATTGGTACAAGTTTACAGTAGTATATTGTTGGTGCAATTCAATTTCTTAAATTGCTTTCATTTAATTATCAACCAGGGATGCTCGTAAGCTTGTGATGATGCCAGCAAAATATATGCAGGAGTAGGCATCTAACTCTAATCTAATAAAATTCAATCAAATCCTAACTCTTGCATTCCACTTAATAAGATTTAATTGTTGTAGGCATGAAAACACTAGCTCCCTTTCAGGAGGTCTTCTGGGAATGTTTCAAATAACCCATCAACAATCAAGATCATCAAGTAAACACTCATGCATTGAAAATAAATACACTTAAAAATGCTTAGTTGTTGTAGGCATGAAAACACTAGCTCCCTTTCAGGAGGTATTCTCAGAATCTTTCAAATAACCCATCAACAATCAAGATCATCAAGTAAACACTCATGCATTGAAAATAAATACACTAAAAAGGTTCAGTTGTTGTAGGCATGAAAACACTAGCTCCCTTTCAGGAGGTCTTCTTGGAATGTTTCAAATAACCTATCAACAATCAAGATCATCAAAATAATTCTAATAAAAACAATAAAGCATATAAACCTATTCAAAGCATTAGAATAAGAAGAAAATGCTACTATGATCTATTTGGAGTGAGCTCAATTCTCCTAGAAACAAAGTAACACATAAACTAAAGCATTCTAAATCTAAACTAGAGAATTGAAACTGATGTGAAAGTAAAGCTTGATTCTTATTCCATCATAAGTTGGATACAATGCTCCAAGAGTCCTTTTCTTGAAATGGAGGAGGTACTCCTATTTATACAAAAGTGTAAGATAACTTAGATCCACAAATCTCTCCTAGATCCACATATGTCTCATTTGGTTGCAACCCTGTGCTCACACATATCAAGTGATATCTCTACAAATCCTCTCAAAAATATTTCTTTCATGATTAATCTCAATCCAAGATACTTGAATAGATCTCCAAATCTTCATCAAATCTTCAAAGGGTTGAAGAGGGAATTCGAATTTGAGGCTTGATGGTCAAATTTGACAGATTGGAGTCTTCAAATACACCTGTAAACATCATGAAACCTATCCCACTTTCATATATAAGTGTAAACATGTCATTTTTCCAATATTTAATCATAAATTCACTCAAAAACACTAAAATAGATGCATTGGAAAATAATATGTCTAAAACCCATGTAATCATGAAAATGGTTTAATGTAAGGGTATGGGAAAGCGAAATATGGTTAAAAGTGAAATGAAAGTGAATTGAAAGTTAAGTGAAAGGTTGGTAAAAAGATGGTACTTTGGCGACCCAACATACCCCCCAACTGAAGGTGTTGCATGTCCTCATGCAACCTTGCATTGAATTTCCTGAATTGTGTGATGGAACCTTCTTTTGTTCAAAGATATCTAAGTGGCAGCTGCTTTTTGTGGTTGGTTCTTGTGTGACAACCATAAGTATTTCCTTATGTAACAACACTTCTTTTTCTTGCTTATGGTTGTTTCTTGTGTGATAACCATCAATATTGTAAGTGTTGGTTCTTGTGTAACAACACTTTCATTTTTCTTTTTCTGGCTACAACAAAGAATAGACTTGAAATTTCAATCATATGAATGCATTCAAAATGGTGATTCAGTAATGTGTGTATCAATCATTCAGTCCTTTTAGTCTTATTCAATAAGGTGTATTGAAGTATGTTGAAGGAATAGAAACCATCATCCTCATGGTATATTTTCTTTGGAATATGTGCTTCATGTACAAACCAATGCTGCATTTTAGGAGATCAATGAAGGTGCTTTATAAAAGAAGTAACACTCAATTGGGAAAACATGTTGGTCAATAGCATATGAGGTTATGAAAGATGTAATATAGGGTAAATGAATGGCATATGATGAATATCCCCCCCCC
>SNQJ01S0002887.1:297459-329695 GCA_010110895.2 Picea sitchensis | reverse complement strand
CATAAATTCACTCAAAAACACTAAAATAGATGCATTGGAAAATAATATGTCTAAAACCCATGTAATCATGAAAATGGTTTAATGTAAGGGTATGGAAAAGCGAAATATGGTTAAAAGTGAAGTGAAAGTGACTTGAAAGTTAAGTGAAAGGTTGGTAAAAAGATGATTCTTTGGCGACCCAACATATATCTCATAGTGATAGTGTGATAGTGGTTCCATCATTCTACTTATACATCAGGGCGGTTGGACGGGGCAAAGACTAGTTGTTGTAGCCACCTTTCGGTTGTAGTCGAAGAACATAGGGGGTTGTAGCCTCCTTTTGGTTGTAGCCAGAGAATTGGGGAGTTGGAGCTTCTCTCAGGTTGTAACTTGAGAAACTATGGGGTTGCAGCCTCCTTCCAATTGCAGCTGGAAAAAAAATGGAATTTGATACTTCCAATGAATGTAATTCTTCAAGACATATAAGTAAAAACATTTCGTGGTTTTCTCCTGCTTTGGGTTTCCACGTAAAAACACTGGTGCACTGTGTATGTGTATGATTGTTCATTTGTTCATTGTTTATTTACTCTGCAAATATTGGATGATAATGCTACATTGATATAACACTTGCATTATATGGTTAAAAATGATTAGATTGTCCAATTACTTATTCACTCCCCCTCTCAGTAATCCAAAAATTTGTTCCCCAATTATATAATAGACATTGATCAACCGTTTGATGCTTAATCCCCATACACTTTAGTTCATTGTCCATTTGGAACTAGAGTTACTTAAGCATGCATGCCACTATAAGCAACCCGCATCAGTTGGTTGGAAGATGTTGATGACCATTTTGGTCAACAATTTCTAGTTGGCAAAGCATTGCGAGATTCCCCCTCATTTTATATTGCTTGAGATAATTTTTCTCTCACTCTCACTTAAATTAGCACAATACTTGGAGAAGTTATCATGAGTCATGAATAATTGCTAAACATGGTCATTCTCCCATTCCTTATGTTTTAAACACTTTCATATTTCACACTATGATTGGCATACTAAAGCATATATTTTAAACCCCCATATATCACTCTACCTCTCCTTATCTACATAAGCTTTTAATGAAGACAACAATTTTTTTTTCAAAATATTAGTTATGGCCATGTCATCATTCCATATCTTACCCAACATATTATGACATTACTCACTTTTCTCGGATATTCTTTATACCATGCCTTTAACTTTATTCCATACCAAAAGCAAGGATATATATTGTTATGTCATGTTGGCCATGATATTTTCCACATGAATATTTTTAAAATCTAAAATCAAAGTTTAGCCTTGACTTTATAAAAATGTATTACTCTACTACATTTTGTTAGCCTTTTTCATATTATGATGTTCCTTACAATTCTATGTGCAAGCACTCTTTTAATATTTGGTTTATACTTTTATGAATGCCAATGCAAATAAATATATAGTATCTTTAAGCATTTCCTTTTGAGCTATATATAGAGATTGATAACCAAATTGGAGGTCAAATGGTAGGGTTCCATTGGAACCATCACTTGCATGGGCTCATTATCTTAAACTTTGATGATTGCAACATGTTCATTTGATCATTGGATAATCTCTGTGTCTCTGATTTTTAAAAAAAATCGATATCTTTTCTGTTGGTATAGATTATTGCGAAATCCATCCATGGCATTGCAATGATTACATGACGTTTTTAGCAAAGAAGTTTGGTGTTGCTTTTGTTTTGAGCATAGATATTATGGAATGGATGGTCGAATATATAGTATATCAAAAATACTATTGCTTTTTTTATTCCAATGAAAGCCTCTTCGACACGTTCATTCCATGAGAAAGATCAGTCTTGTTTCAACATGTTATGGATAGGTTTGGCCATTACAACAAAATTAGGAACAAATATTCTAACAAAATTAATTTTTCCCATAAAAGATTGAATTTCTTTTTTAGAAGTAGGGGCTTGAAGATTTAGAATGGTGGTAACCCTCTCACGATCAATATTAATTCCTGAATCATAAAAAATGTGACAGAGGATTTTACCTTGAGTGACACTAAGGTCTTGTATCCTTAATTTCCACCCTACAGGACACAAGGGGATCCAAAAAACGTTGAAGGCCAAAGCACATGTCTCGCTTGATATTTGGGACCTTTTTGAGGGTCATCGTAGGTATCATAAGAGACAACACGCAATGATAATTGCATGTCATATATAGTGAAACAAGCGATGATTTGTGTAACCATCTATGTTTCGATGAGTTACGAAGAGTTAAGCGATGAGTGAGTTTTATCTTTGTGGCATGAGCCTAGGAAATCACATCATTTGAGTTTCTATTGGGTTCTAGATGATCTAGAATCTCTCCCAAGACTCTTCCAAGGATCTATATAAGAAAGGAAAGTCTTGAGCAAGAGGAGGAGGAATCATTTGTGGAGTTATGATGTCTAATTGCAAAGGTGCTTTTCCTATTCATAACAACCAAAAATCAGATTGCCGATCTCGATCAAGAAGTTGAGGAGAAGCAAGGAGAAAGGAGAAAAAGGTGAATTGAATCAACATCCAAGGCATGGATATTTGATG
The DNA here is from genome assembly GCA_010110895.2 of Picea sitchensis. NCBI lineage: Eukaryota > Viridiplantae > Streptophyta > Pinopsida > Pinales > Pinaceae > Picea > Picea sitchensis. The sequence continues at coordinate 327,114 of SNQJ01S0002887.1, read as the reverse complement.
TATTTGTTTTATATTCAGTAATAGATCATTGTTTTTCCCCCTACAAATTTTTGTAATTGACATGAAAATGTGTAGATCTAGTTTATTCCATTATAGATCAGGTTAGATCCAAGTTGAATCTAGGATTCTAACACCAAGTAGAGAGATAGACATGATTTGTTTTTATTTTGTGTGTAGGAAGAAAGCAGCAGAGATTGGATCTAGATCTTCTATGAAGAAGTTATGATTGTCTTACCTGGAACACCTGTTTGAGACCAGTTACAGGACTAGTTAAAAACCCTATCTTCCACAAATTGTATATCCAAAATTACAATGACCCAAAATATGAAATTCGTACCACGAGTACCTTCATAAGTCTTCACAAAAACCTCCAAGTTTCACTATCTGAATCATTCTAGAAAAAACGTTATGGAGAAAATGGTAAGATGACCTTTAAAAAACATACCTTAGAACACATCATCAAAATAATTCATCTTCCATTGGAATTTCTCCCTTCTTCGCTTCATCTTCCCTCTGAAATTCACTTTCAAGATTGTAGCGAATCCAGAAGAATTTTCTCAAATTTGACACCACATGAATCTTAAAATAGTTATTTCCTTCTTTCTTTCTGCAACTCCCCTTGAGCTTGTGCTTCTCTTGAAGTGTTGTAGTGATTTGATGGCATAGGTACCACTCATAGTTTCTGTCTAAGATACTTGAATGTTTCTTTGGGGAGAGGTTTTGTAAATATATAAACAACTTGTTCCTTTGTACTGATATATTCTAGCTTGACATTCTGTTATGTGAATTCCCCTCTTAAGAAGTGGTATTTGATTGGAATGTTTTTTGTCTTCGAAAGCATAACCATATTCTTTGAAATGTTTATTGCACTGGTATTGTCACACGATATTGATATTGGATGATTATATTCTACCTTAATGTCCTGCAACATTTGTTTCATCCAAAACACTTGTGTGCAACATGTTGTTGCTACTATGTATTCTACTTCAATTGTGGATAAAGAAATTGAGGATTGCTTCTTGTTAAACAAAGATACTTGGTTGTTTCCTAGAAAGAATGCTCCACCACTGGTTCTCTTTCTTTCATCCACACTACTTTCCCAATCAACATCTTTGTAATTTGTCAGTGTAAAGTTTTTACCAGTGATATACCATAAACCAAAATCTAATGTGCCTTTCAGATACATAAATATTTTTTTTTACTGCTTGCACATGTGTTTCCTTTGGTGCAGCTTGCAACCTTCCAACTAACCCTACTGTCTACATAATATCTGGCCTTGAAGCTATCAAATATATTAGGCTTCCAATCATTGACCTATACAATGTTTTATTTGCTTCTTTTGATTCATCTTCTTTGCTCAATTTACAACCAGTGATCATGGGTGTACTGACAGGAGCACATTCTTCCATTCCAAATTTCTTCAACATTTCCTTGATATATTTGGTTTGAAAAATAAATATGTCTTGGATGGATTGAGAAATATGCAATCCGAGAAAGAATGAAAATTCTCCAAACATGGACATCTCAAATTCTCTTTGCATTTATTCTGCAAACTTGTGGCTAGTTATTCTACCAGAATTACTTCAAAAAATGATATCATCCACATAAACCACAATGGTTAACATATCTTCATTGTTTATTTTGATGTAAATATTGTTATATGATATTCCTCTTTTCAAACTTTGTTGCTGCAAGTACTTGTCAAGCTTTGAATACCATGCTCTAGGAGCTTGCTTTAATCCATAAAGTGATTACTTCAATATGAAAACACAATCTTTATTTTCTGATAGTAAGAATCCTTCTCGTTGTTCAATGTACACTTCTTCCTCTAAATCTCCATTTATAAATGTTGACTTGACATCCATCTGATACACTTTAAAATTATTAAAACTTGCTAATTCCAAAAACATTATGATGGCTTCTAATCTTGCAAGACGAGCAAAGGTTTCTTCAAAGTCAATATCTTCTACTTGAGCATACCCTTTATAGATTGATCTTTCTTTATTTCTTATTACTTTTCCATCTTCATTTAATTTATTTCTAAATACCCACTTTGTACCAATCACATTTTTGTATTTAGGTCTTGGGACAAGTTCCCATGTTTGATTTTTCTTAATATGGTTTCAATCTTATTCCACAATATTAACCCAATCCTTATCAACACTAGACCGTGCAAAATATTTAGGCTCTATTTTGGACAATGAGGAGGGATTCACATGTTCAAAAAAGCTTGCCAATTTCCTCCTAGTCCGTGTTTCATCATTTTTATCATTTAAATTTCCATATTTCCCCCCCTATTATATAATAGACAATCATCAGCCATTTGATGCTTAATCCCCATACACTTCAGTTCATTGTCCATTTCGAACTAGAGTTACTTAAGCATGCATGCCACTATAAGAAATACACATTAGTTGGTTGGCAAATGTTGATGACCATTTTGGTCAATAGTTTCTAGTCGGCAAAGCGTTGCCAGCTCCCCCTCATTTCAAATCACTTACCCTCATATATTTTGAAACCTCATATCACTCTACCTCTCCTTATCTACATAACCTTTTAATGAAGTCTCCTTATCTACATAACCTTTTAATGAAGAGAGTAAATTTTTTTTTTTAAAAGACTAATTATGACCATATCATCATTCCATATCTTACCCAACATATTATGAAATTACTCACTTTTCCAAAGATATTCCTTATACCATGCCTTTAACTTTATTCCATACCAAAAGCAAGGATACATTGTTATGTCACGTTGGCCATGATCTTTTCCACATGAATATTTTTAAAATCTAAAATCAAAGTTTAGCCTTGACTTTATACCAATGTATTACTCTACTACATTTTATTATCCTTTTTCATATTATGATGTTCCCTACCATTGTATGTTGTGAGCTACTCTTTTAATCTTTGGTTTATACTCTTATGAATGCCAACGTACATAAAGATATAATATCTTTAAGCATTTCCTTTTGAGCTATATATAGATATTGATAACGGAATTGGAGGTCAAATGGAAGGGTTCCATTGGAACCATCGCTTGCATGGGTCGATTATCTTAAACTTTGACGATTGCAACATGTTCATTGGATCGCTGGATGTTCTCCGTGTCTCTGATTTTTTTAAACAATCAATTTATTTTCTGCTGGTATAGATTATTGTGAAATGCACCCATGGTATTGCAATGATTACATGTCATTTTTAGAAAATAAGTTTGGTGTTGCTTTCGTTTTGAGCATAGATATTATGGAAAGAGCTCTCCATTCAAGGAGTCTCCATGAAATGGGACTTGCCTTGAAATCTCCACAAAATTGCAATGGTCACAGACTACGCTGCTATCTTGGTTATTTCTACAACATGATTGGTAATAGGGTAACATGTTGTTATAGGTTTCAATTAAGTTTAAAGGAAAGACTTGCACTTTACTCACGTGAGAAATTCTCATCTAATATGAGCAGAAATGCTGATATGGATAGCTTCATAATTTCCTCAAGACGCAGATGCCATGGTGCATCCACGCTCATATATGAAGATGGAACATTTCTCCCATTTTTCAATATCCTGATCATGTATATCATGAGATGAATAATGCTCTAAAGAATATGTCCAAACATTTTTCAACAATAGTTATCACAAGCTGGGTTTCAATGTTAAGGAAAATAATATTTTCATTTATTAGATAATGAGCGGACACCTTATCGTTTTATGCATCTAAAGATTAAATTCTTCTCTGAACTTTGAGATTGGAGTTCATTCTACCCTTGCTATTCTTATAGAATTGCAATCACTTCAGAATTATTCTATTAATACTTGAGGATCAAGTACTTTTAATACTGAGAATGAGTGATGAGGCGACTCGGGCTCTAGGCTATATTAAAGCTACTGATCTTGGAGATGGTGGGAAACTGATTTTGGTTGGCATGATCATTGATGACACTACACAAATTAATGGAGCGCAACCATATTGATAGAATCCATGAAAATATTGATGTCAATCTTTTCTGTCTCGGAGATAAGATTGAGAGACTGCCTTGCCTATCTTCTGATCTAACACTCCATCTAAGATTTGATCTCGGTGTTTTACGATTTTTGGTATACTATTTGTAGATAAAAGGGAACTATATTCCCAAATTGAACATATTAGGTTTCGACAGAGTTACTCCATTTTCTTAAGTTACAGTTTAAGTGGAACTTAATTGTAACTGTGGATTAAAGGAAGAAGCTAAAGCATGAAAGGATCCTAAGTCTGTCATGTTGTTCCATTAAAACACAATTATGGATTCTTCATTTAGTCTTTACATTGAATTTTTCTTTAATGATTAGAGCTCTTATAGTATATGAAGGGCACATTATTTTATGTTGGAATTCCAAATTTGAGCTCATTTTGGGTTTCCGGGGACTTGCTATCCTGAGGAATTTCATTCTTTTCAGTATTGCGAGAGCTTGATTCTATTGAGCTCTTGGATGTTGCAAACGACTCATCATATCCCAATGTTTGCATCCTAGAACGATATGCAATAGCCAACTGGAAAAAACAGTCGCCATAAATCATCACAGATTATCCATTCTGGGGCACATGAAGCAACATGGTAATATGCCAAACAATCATTGCAATGTTGAATATGCCAAGAGCTTCAAGATTTGAAACAAAAGAAAATGAGAACATTATTATGCATCATATCCTTGAAGTTTTAAAACATTTCCAAAGAAAGACAACGTAGAAAATTTAATTGGAATCAAGGCATGCACGATACAAATTATAACACAGACCCAATGCCTCGATCTGCTGGATGAAGATGTGGAATTTTTGAGATCATCAGATTTAGAGAAAAAGAAAGATACTTCTCTACTAAGATACGAGGAAGCAACACCAATTGTGTTTTGTGATCTTTTCCCTATTGATGCACTTGGAAATAATGGAGAAAGTGCCAGTTGTAAGCACCAGTTATAAGCTTCAGTTATGAGAGTCAATTGTGAGAGTCAGTTGTAGGCGTGTTAAGAGTCAGTTCTTAGTTAAGAGTCTAGTTGTCTTTGGTTTGCATGTAACTGACTCCGGAGAGTCTTTTCCTATATAAAGATGTAATCCGTCTTCATTAAATAATACAGAAGTGAGCATAGCCTCACCGTGTTTGTTTGCATGGTTTATTTTATCTTGGTATCACGGCCACAGGGAGAGGGTGTAGATAGCATGAGTTCTGTGAGAGCAGCAACGATTTGAGTTGGAAAATACCTGCGTGAGAGCAGGTCGAGGCTTTGAGCGTGGAGCAAATTGTGAGCAAATCGTGTGAGCTCGAGAAGGTTGGTAGTATCCGGATTGGTATTTTTTGTTTTCTGATTTTTTACTAGTCTATCCACTCCTACGAAATCGAATATTGCCGAATAGCTTGCTGGAAGCGTTGCACTTGGAATGTGTGCGGATTTTACCGGGTAATTCGTTGCATGTGGGTAATTCGTTGCATGGAGGGAGATCGATTTTATCGTTTGAAGGTCCGTGGGCACTAGGGAGGCCGAGGAGGGCCGATCCACCTTGTTTTCGTTTGTATACGTGGATATTTTCATGAAGCGTGAGGTTTGAGTGTGAATATTTGCATGCTTATAGTTGAAGGATAAGTTTATTAATTCGTTTATTAAAGTGGATAAGTTTTATTAAGTGGATACTTTTTTAAATCGTGAAGTGAAGAGGGAGTTATTCACTTCATTGTTAAAGTGGATGTGTGTATTCAAAGTGGTTTCTTTATTAAAAGTTTAAAGAAATTTATATTTTATCTTGGTAAAAGTGGAGTTATAAGTTTAAAAAAAAAAAAAGTGGATATTTTGGATATTAAGGTGCATGCATGCATGATTTAAGCTAAGAACAAATGTAGATTTGGATCAATGGATCCAAAGGCAGAGCGACGGACTGCTCAACACTCGACAAAAAGTTGCATATCTTTGGTGATTCACTTGCAGAGACTAACTTGCAGAGATGGTGAATTCTCTAACGGAGACCTACCTCAACGAAGCCAACAAGTTAGATGACTCAAACTTCATTAACTGGAAATTCAAGATGCAGACGCTCATGGAGGGCTATGGTGTCTGGAACATTGCGACGGGAACTGAACTGAAACCTGATGCGGCTGCAGGTGCGACAGCAACATAGATCCAAGACTGGGAGAAGTGCGAAAACAAGACAAAGGTATTGTTGCGTATGTCAGTTAAAGATAGAATAATTCCACATATTAGAGACACTACAACTTCTGCTGCAACATGGACAGCTCTTAAAGCATTGTATGAAACTAGCAACACAAATTGCATTTTGTTCCTGAAAACTAAATTGCTAGGCATTAAGATGGATGGAAATGAATATGTTAGTTCATTTTTGGGTCGCATTAAAGAGGTGAAAGACAAGCTAGTAAATATAGGGGAAACTGTTTCCAACAATGATCTATTGACTATTACCTTAAATGGTATGCTAGAAGATTATCATATGTTCATAATAGGTCTTGCAGCAAGCGAGAAACCTCCTACGTTTGAAGAATTGACAGGTATTTTGCTACAAGAGGAAGAGAGGCGCAGGAATCTGAAGCCTCAGAGTAAAGATTTGGCACTGTGGTCAAATAATAGATCTGCGAGAGGGAGATCAGGAGTAAGAGGCAGAGGAGGTAGTTCATGGCAGAGAGGCAGTTCATGGCAGAGAGACAGTTCATCGCAGAGAAGATAAGCTCCAAATCAAGGTATGCAATCTGATAGGAATGAGTCAAGGAGTTGTTTTTATTGTGGTCGACCTGGACATGTGGTTAAATAATGCCATAAGAAGAAAAGTGATGAGGCTAGGAATAAACCTAGAACACATTCAGGTCATTATGCAGAAAAATCTTCAAATCAAGATCACAGATTATTTATTGCTAGTGATGATATTAATGAACCCCCGATTTTTGACTCACAGGATCTTAGGCTGTTTGTGTCTAACACTTCTTTATCTGCCGAAACTGATGATTCTGATGCCTGGTTTTTGGATTCCAGAGCATCAGTACATATGACTTGTAATAAAAATTGGTATGCTAATTTTAAAGAAACACGGAATGGTGCCAGCATATATCTTGGAGATGACCGCGCTCATCAGATCAAGGGATATGGAGACATTCCTGTGACATTGCCGAATGGTATTGTTCGTCACATTCGAAATGTGGTGTATGTGCCAGGAATAAAGAAAAAATTGATCTCTGTGTCCACCATTACAGATCAGAACTTGAAGGTTGAATTCTTCAAGAATTATTGCATAGTGAAAGATTTACTGGACCACTTCCGAACTGTTGCAACAGGTGTCAGAGTAGGAGGTCTATACAAACTTGATGTTACCAGCAAAGCACATCATGCACTGACTTCTGCCACTATGCCAATAGATATTCTTTGGCATCAAAGGTATGGACACATCAATCATCCTGATTTATTGTTATTACAGAAAAATAATATGGTTGAAGAACTTCCCATGTTAAAGAATGAGAAAGTTGCTTGTGATGGATGTGCATTAGGAAAGATGCACAGAGATGAATTCCCCTCTAATCCTGATAAGAAAAAGAGAGATGTGTTAGATCTTGTCCATACTGATGTTTGTGGGCCTATGCAGACTAGGTCTTTAGGAGGTGCATTTTACTTTATGTTATTTATTGATGATTGCACGAGATACACATGGGTTTACTTCCTTAGACGAAAAAAGTGTTGTTTCTGAGTACTTTAAGGAATTCAGAACCATGGTGGAAAAGCAGACGGGAAAATCCATCAAAATCCCCCGTTCAGATCAAGGGGGAGAGTATAAATCAGGGGACTTCAACAAATATTGCAAAGATAATGGAATAGTACAACAGTTTACAGTACCTCACACTCCACAGCAAAACGGAGTCACTGAAAGGAAAAACCGAACTATGGTAGAGTGTGCACGCAGTATGATGAAAGGTAAGAATCTCTCAAATGCATTTTGGGTTGAAGCCATAAATATTGCACTTTATTTAAAGAATAGAAGTCCAACAAGGTGTCTTGATAATGTTACTCCTTTCGAAGCCTTGTATGGTTCCAAACCTACAGTTAATAATTTGAAAGTATTTGGGTGTAAGGCTTTTGCACATATTCCAAAGGAGAATAGGAGGTATTTGGGTGTAAGGCTTGCACATATTCCAAAGGAGAATAGGAGGAAATTGGATGCTAAAGCCACTAAATGCATTTTCATTGGTTACCGTTCTAAATTTAAAGCATACAACCTGTTTGATCCTTCTACTCACAAAGCATTTGCAAGTAGAGATGTACTTTTCCATGAGCAGAGGGCTAAGAAATCATGACAACAAAAGTCATGAGGAATGACAGAGAATTCTTGATGAAGGAGTTAAAGAAGAAAACAACAAGAGCGCAACTCACACAACAACAACCATCCCCAAAACGAAAACAACAACCATCCCCAGAATGATGATAGCAAAGCAGCAACAAGAAGGACTCGTTGATATGGACAACTCCAACACCATATTCACTCCACAGTGAAGACGATCACAAAGTGGGGAGGATAATCACTTGAGAAGATCTTCAAGACATAGATTCTATTGAGAGGTATAAAGACTATGCCTCTAATGAGTAGCATTTCAAATGTCATACAACCCATGAATTTTGATGAAGCAAATGAACACGATGAATGGCGAAATGCAATGGATGGTTGAATATGAATCTATAATGAAAATCAATACTTGAGAATTGCCTGAATTGCCTAAACATAAGAAGAAGCCTATCGATGGAAATGGATATAAAAACCCAAGTTTAAATCAGATTTTAGTATAGATAAGTATAAGGCTGGACTGGTTGCAAAGGGGTATTCAAAAACATAAGGTATTGATTATGCTCTAAAACATTTGTACCATTAGCTAAATTGAATACTATCAAAATGTTAATCGCTTTAGCCACAAAGTATCATTGAAAGTTGCATCAGTTAGATGTTAACCAAGATTTTTGAATGGTGAGTTAAAGGAAGAGGGTTACCTTACTCAACCTAAAGGGTTTTATAGTAAGGGAGAGAACACTTAGTGTGTAAGTTAAAGAAAGCATTGTATGGACTGCAATAGGAACCTCAGTCATGGTATGAGAAGATAGACCTTTCTTTCTTCAATAGGGTTTTATGCGTATAGTGATTCAAATCTATATACCAAATTTGATGAACAGGGTATATAGTATTGATTTTACTATATGTTGATGATTTAATACCACAGAAAATGCACAGAGGTTGATTGATGAAATCAAGGAGTGGTTATCAAAGGTATTTGAAATGAAAGACTTGGTGAGTTACATTGACGCCTAGGTCCGAAGTTTGGAGAAATGCGTGCCAAAATTTTGTTTCGCTGAAAGTATGTAAGAGAAATAATTTAAATATTTAAAATGGACGCTGTAAGTCTTATATTGTTCCTATGAATGAATGTGAAACTGCCTTGTGATGATGGTTCAAGGAGGTGAATGGCACTGCATATAGACAGATGGTGGGTAGTTCGAATTATCTCATCACAAACTGCACTTGATATTTCATATTCTGTTAGTGTTTTAAGTCAGTTCATGGAGAAACCCTATGAAAGCCATTGGAATGCAACAAAGGCGCATCGTATCTAAAAGGTACACTTGATTATGGTATTAAATATACCGATGACCGATGTTGAGTTGACAAAGTTATTCGACTTCCGATTGGCCGGGTAACTGATGATCAAGATCAATCGGATATGCATTCAAAGATCGATCCTGGTTGTTTCATGGAGCAAGAAAAAGCAACTCCATCAGAGTATTTGTCTCTAACGGGCGGTAGAATATAAAGCCTTGTGCAACAACTTGTGAAGCTCGCTTGGTTAAGAAGACTCTTCAAGATGTTGAGAAGAACAAAATGAACCTTAATGATGATCAGATGTGACAATCAAAGTTCAATCAATATTGCTTAAGAAACATATTTTTCATGCAAGGACAAAGCATGTTGAAGCTCACTATCATTTTGTTCGAGAAAAGCTGCACAATGAAATAACTCTGTATTGTAATACTAGTGAAAATGCTGCTGATATTTTCACTAAGCCTCTTGGAAAGATTAAGTTTGAACTATTTAGGGAGATGTTAGGTGTAGAAGTCAATCCATTCTCCATTAAGGGGGAGACTTGGAAATAATGGAGAAAGCGCCAGTTGTAAGCGCAAGTTATAAGCACAAGTTATAACCTTCAGTTGTGAGAGTCAGTTGTAGGCGTGTTAAGAGTCAGTTCTTAGTTAAGAGTCTAGTTGTCTTTGGTTTGCATGTAACCGACTCTGGAGAGTCTTTTCCTATATAAATATGTAATTCGTCTTCATTAAATAATACAGAAGTGAGCATAGCCTCACCGTGTTTGTTTGCATGGTTTATTTTATCTGATGCGATTTAGAAATAAGGAGAGTTGCCATTACACACGATTCACACAAAGAACAATTTGTATTACTTATCAAACACAATACAATATACACATATATATAGCTGGACTCAGATCCAACTAATTCCATTCTTGGAGGGAGAGGTTGAGAGAATCTCTCAACATCCTCCAGCAAACCCAATCCAATCCCTAAACTCTAGTCTGTAGCATTAATTAGGCATTATCTCTAACACCCCCATTTAATGCCTACATTACAAAACTTCACAAATTACATAACATAAAATATTACCACACTTTGTCTGCACATCCTCATCAAGGCGAACACTCACTCTGACGCCTCTCAATTGCGCTCTTTCTCTTCCTCTTCTTCGAGCTTTCCTTTCAACTCATTTAAAGTATAAATTTTTCAGATCATCATTGTTGCACTTGCACAATAGACAATATTGACAAACTCGGCTCACCGGGGCTTCCATGAGAAAATTTGTCAAGTAATGAATCATCCTATGGACATACCTCCATCTGTCAGATATTTCACTTTCGACTATCCGTCAGTTTGTAGAAAGGTAGTCTAAGTACAAAATGTCTTCAAAAATCAATTATACAAGGTGACTTCCAATCATAAGAACATTTGTTCTTAAAACCAACAGTTCCTACTTTCTTTTACATAAACAATTAAATAGACTCACACTCATAAAACTAGTAATTACTCTACTTCCATTAAAACACATACTTGCACAACATCCATAATTAAATATATATATATCAATAGAAATCAACAGAAAAGACATATAGTCCGTCTGGTGGCTCCTCCTTTATATCTATCCCACCTCCTTTATATCTATCCATAGCGGGATACCACACGCTAATTCATCAAAGGAAACATTTCAAATGGCCATTTTCTCAGGAGATTAACCAAATGGAGTGGCAATGAGCTATCTTTTTCCATACGATTTCTATTCTAGGTAGTACATTAATATCATAGAGATAGAGCAAATGAAACACCAACTCTTCTGGACTGGCATGCAAATCTTTTTGCAGAGCGATTCATACTCACAACTGATGCACAAAATCTTTGCAACAATGTATCAACGCCTTTGGATATTCTTTACAGTGATTTTCTCCATGCCGTCTTGATTCAGTCACACAACAATGGTTAATATGTCATCCACTCGACGTTTGACAGAGACCTCCTTAATCGAGTACTCAAAAACTGTAGCGGCAGGAGAAAACAATATGCAAATGGTTCTCAGGAATTGAGTTTGGGCTCTCTGAAATCCATTGAAGCTCCTGGTATATACATCAGATCTTGCAGCGATCTCTCTTCCATGCATCAGCTCTTGTTTATTGGATTGTTAATTCAAATTAAATCTGGTTTCACTGAGGTAGAGATCACGTCATTTCAGATCGGAATCCGTCTGGAAGTGAACGCATCTCAAAAACATCTTCATATATAATCGAATATCCTTGTTGGCACTCGAAATCTGGGCGGAAGATCACACTCAGCTACAAAGGCTAACAAAGGCTAACAAAGGAATGTTTTTACTGACATCGGTAGGAACATTGAACAACTTTCCATGATAAATAGCTTGCGTCCTCCTTCTGGCAGCGGCAATCGCTCTAGCAATCTCTGCATGTAGGAATATTTCACACAACAGTGACAAAATAATCTTACACGACAGCTCCCTCTACTCCTCAATCAGATCGGTGATTTCTCTCTGTGCGTTGAAATAAACAACATGGTTGTCGAATTGTTTTTTATTTTTTTATTTTTAATCCAGCTGGTGATGCTTGAGCGCATGTACTTCTTGGATCCATAAAGTGAATGCGAAATCATTAGTTATCTATCAATCTGATATTCCAATCATTCCATGCTACCACAAGTTTTCTGGTGCAATGATCTAACATATTTTTAATTCAATGAAATGATGGCTACACAAAACAGAACAGGCTCAACAATCACTTTCCTAGCTCACCTATGCTCTGATACCAATTTAGAAATAAGGAGAGCTGCCATTACACACGATTCACACAAAGAACAATTTGTATTACCTATCAAACACAATACAATACACACATATATATAGCTGGACTCAGATCCAACTAATTCCATTCTTTGAGGGAGAGGTTGAGAGAATCTCTCAACATCCTCCATCAAACCCAATCCAATCCCTAAACTCTAGTCTGTAACATTAATTAGGCATTATCTCTAACAATGCGAACCAATTTACAGAATTGCGAAGGTTTTGGAGAAATCACAACTAAAGGATGCAACATTAAAGTTCGAGCTGGAGATATCAAGTGTAATAGGATTTGGTTTTTGATGTGGTCCTCAAAGACTGTTTCATATGAAAATTTGACACACAGACAAGGGAAATCTCCTTAACGAATTTTTATTTTATTAATGGAAGCATTTCTGTCTTGTACGATATTAGATTAGTTAACTTAAGAAATACCCAAACTATCACAACCGCATAAAATGTGTTATAAAAAGTAGTAGACAACCAACCATTAGGGGAGAGGAAAAACTATTTAGAGGAGGCATGCAAGGAGTCTTGTGATGTTTTCTTCTTTCATTTTATCATCCACCCTCCATTCTTTTCAACATGGATTTGTTGAAGTTGTTGGCAATATGGATGTCTTGCAAAGTAGTGGAAGAGACTAAGCGAGGATGAGTTTCCCTGGTGCTCATGAGGTGAATGGTTTCCTTATCAAGTTTGATGTGTTTTAAGTTTTATTTTCTCAGTACTAATCAATTTTTGATATGCATATTTTCACCTTGTGCCATCACCACCATTGCTCTATTCCAACTTTCTTCTTTTTCTTTCGTTCTTGGTTGTTCTATTGTAATGTGGTTAATACCATATAGAATGGATAAAGACTAGAAATTTGGTCCAAGTCTACACAGAAGCTTGAAAGCTTCAAAGAATCCAAGAAATGTATAGAGTCATTTTAAAAATAAAGATCCAACTCTTTTGGGCTTTGAAATTTATTTCTCTTTTTACTATTTATTTTTTTTCTTTAAATTATTTAAACCAAAAAAAAAATACAAAAACAACTAAATTCATGTATTATATTAGTTTAAATTGTATATAATATCTTCTTTTAGTTTTGTTTTTATTTCTTTAAATCAATTACTAACTAATTTTTAGTTTGTTTGAGTTTCACATTAACATTTTATTTTCATTTAACATCCCACTTTAACATTTGTGTTTTGTTCTTAGATTAACTTTTGTTTTAATTTATATTTTGTAAATAAAAGTAAAATGTATTAAAAAATTGTATAGCTACAAAATATATAAAAAAAATAATTGCAAAAATCATGCAATAAATATTTCATTCTTTTAACTTTAGGGTTTTATTTTATCTTAGAGTTTAGTTAGTTTAACTTTCCTTCGATATTTTCACTTATATACTCATACTAATTTTGTTTAATTTTATATTTTGCTTACAAAAATAAAATACAAAATAATATAAATCACAAATACAATATAAATAAAATATTGCAAAAACATAAATAAACATTCATGCTTAGACTTCTATGTTGTTAGGGTCTAATGTTCAATTTTACACTATAAAATAGGGTGACCATTCTTGCCTCTTCTTGGTTTAGCCGACCAAGAGGTTCAAAATGTTGGAGTTAGGAAATCCCTAGTTCTTCGGCATCAATAGGTCATAGATTAAATATCGATTGTCGGTCTCCTCAGATATCGAGACCAATAAGCCTATTGGGTCACTGGCCCACCGAGCCTTTAACTTTGCACCTTCAATTTTTTACCATGATCTAGTATACCAACCCACCGAGCTCACCGGTCGATCAACCCACTAGGCTCACCGGTCCACCAGGATGGTTAGGCTCACCAGGCCATCGGCCCACCGGGTCTTTGGGGCTTTAAACTCATGGCTTCAACTCCCCTCTGGTAATCCAATATGATCTCAACCATTGATCCTTCCGCATGATCAACGATCAAGATTTAATCCCAGGTCTATGATTCTACCGTGTGGTTTTATCTCCATCGTTGATCTTCTATGTCTCGACCACCGGGTCGTCGAGACCATTGGGTCATCAGGCCACTAGGCCCACCAGGCTCACCAGGCCACTAAGCCTTCAACATTTCTCTTGATAAACTTTGCTTCGTTCTGGTTATCATGTTGATGTGGCTTCCACATGGAACCCTTTCACACGTGCTATATAACATAACATTGTTGTTGCATGGCACTAATGTGCCATCAATGTGGCTCCTTCCATGGAATTGATGTGGAATCCACCATCGACCCACCGACCACCAGACAGTCGAGGCTTTTACATTGCACTTTCACTTTGATTCAGTATGGAACATTGTTGCTTTATGTTTAGACCATCACGTCACCGTTGATCGACCCACCAGGTCCACCGGGTCACTGGGCATTTGACCCACTGGGCCTCTAGAACTTCAAACACATGCCTTCAACTACTATCCCCGATCTAGTATGTTGGGCCCCAAATTTTAAAATATAACACTTTGTTCAGGGTTCCATAAATCTTCCATTCACATTCAAATTGTATGACAACTCCTTTACCTTATAAAGTCTTTGAACACAATTTTCCTAATGAATATGGGATAAAGTAGTATTCTCTATTGACTTCAATTAGGCCACCAAGACCTCCCTTACCAATATTATTACTAATGATCCCTTCAATGCATGCTTGAGCTTCCTCTACACCCTCAGATTACTAGATCTGTGGTTTTGCTGTCTCCTCGATCTTCAATAGAGTAATCTTTTTCCAAATTCCAATTACATAACTCCTCTTCATACATGTGTAGCTCGAATTCATTCTTATTGACTTTCTCACAAAGTTATATCAACTTTGTAGTCGCTTGTATGCAGATATATGTAGAAGATTCCTTTAACTTAGAATCCTTCCAACTTCTTTGCTTTCTCTTTTTGGTTTGATTCACAAAATGGATGTTTCCTTGATATTATCTTTCTCCTAAGTAGGCTCCCCCTATCTTTGAGTACATCAATGACAAAATTATTTCCAACAATCTCCCCCTTTTTCATTGATGAAAACTCTTGGTCAATTCTGATACTCCCCCAATATGTAAATTATACTTGTGTCTTTGATTCTTCCTCTATCTACAACTTCTCTCCCTTAGTATTTACTCTCCCCCTTTGACATCAATGGAAAAGGTATTTTCTCCCCCTTACACTTTACACTTTATTCTAACCAACAACCTTATTTCTTTTTGCATCTCCCCTTCAGCTTGTGATTCTCTTAAAGTGCTTTAGTGATTGGATGGCATAGATACCACTCATAGTTTATATCTAAGATACCTGAATGTTTCTCAGGGAAGAGGTTTTGTAAACATATCAACAAATTGTTCCTTTGTACAAATATATTCTAGCTTGACATTATGTTCTCTGAATTTCTCTCTTAAGAAGTGGTATTTGATTGGAATGTTTTTTGTCTTCGAATGCATAACTATATTATTTGAAATGTTTATTGCATTAGTATTGTCACACAATATTGATATTGGATGATTATATTCTACCTTAATTTCCTGCAATGTTTGTTTCATCCAAAGAACTTGTGTGCAACATGTTGTTGCTACTATGTATTATGCTTCTACTGTGATAACGAAATTGATGATTGCTTATTGATGAACCAGGATACTAGGTTGTTGCCCATAAAGAATGCTCCACCAATGGTGCTCTTTCTTTCATCAACACTACCTACCCAATCAACATCTTTGTAAGTTGTTAGTGTAAATTTTTCACCCCTGGGATACCATAAACCAAAATCCAATGTGCCTTTCAAATATCTAAATTTTCTTTTTACTGCCCGCACACGTGTTTCCTTTAGTGAAGCTTGAAACCTTCCAACTAACCTTATTATCTGCATAATATCTGGCCTTGAAGCTGTCACATATAGTAAGCTTCCAAAATTTACCTGTACAGTGTTTGTTTTTCTTCTTTTGATTCATCTTCTTTTCTCAATTTACAACCCGTGACCATGGTTGTACTGACAAGAGCATAGTCTTCCATTCCGAATTTCTTCAAAATTTCCTTGATATATTTGGTCGGAGAAATGAATATGGATTGGATGGATTGAGAAATATGAAATCCTAGAAAGAATGACAATTCACTAAACATGGACATATAAAATTCTCTTTTCATTTATTCTGCAAACTTTTGGCTCATTTTATCATAATTACTTAAAAAAATGATATCATACACATGAACCACAATGATTAACATATCTTCATTGTCTATTTTGACGTAAATATTTCTATATGTTATTCCTCATTTCAAACCTTGTTGTTTAAAGTACTTGTCAAGCCTTGAATACCATGCTATAGGAACCTTCTTTAATCTATAAAGTGATTTCTTCAATATGAAAAATAATCTTTATTTTCTGATAGTAAGAATCGTTTCGCCTGTTCAATGTACACTTCTTCCTCTAAATCTCCATTCATAAATGTTGACTTGACATCCATCTGATACACTTTAAAATTCTTAAAACTTGCAAATGCCAAAAACATTATGATGGCTTCTAATCTTGCAATATGAGTAAAGGTTTCTTCAAATTAAATACCTTCTACTTGAGCATACCCTTTATAGACCGATATTTCCTTATTTCTTACTACTTTTCCATCTTCATTAATTTATTTCCAAATACCCACTTTGTACCAATCACATTTTTGTATTTAGGTCTTGGGACAAGTTCCCATGTTTGTTTTTTCTCAATTTGTTTTAACTCTTCTTCCACAGTATTAAACCAATTTTCATCAACACTAGCCTCTGCAAAACATTTAGGCTCTATTTTGGACAATAAGGAGAGATTCACTTATTCATAAATTCTTGCCAATTTCCTCCTAGTCTATTTTTCATCATTTTTATTAGCATGAATTATGTTTTATGGATGGTTCTTTTGCACAAACCTTAATGGGGTTTGTGTATCTTGGCATTTTGCTTCCTCTTCCTTGATCCAAGATCTTTTCATCAATGTGACCTATAAAGAATTGTATTAAATGAGCATAAATTGAAATGCACCATAAAGAAGGAATAAATCAATAATGAAGAGACTTAAGCATCATATCTGAATACAAAAACTTGATAACATAGTTCGTCCTTGGTTGAATACATCTCCGGGTCCTGCTCTCAAATGGGTAGGCCTTTTTATTAACTCAACAAAAGAATTTGGAAAAATACATACGTATACCTTATTATAGAGTTAAGTTGCAGAATCTTTGCTCAGATAAAAAAAAAACAAAAACACCATTGAATTTGTGGCATCGAATTACCCAAAAATGACTATCTCCATGCCTCGATTTGAGTCTAACACTTCCAGGCCCTTGAGAAAATTCATCTCGGTTTCCATGCTTGCACCTGCAATTAATTCATGGGAATATTTCTCGAAAATCGTGCCTTGCCCGTACGACCGCGCCCTAGTCTGACCCCGAACTCTAGTAGAATTGGATTCTTCAGTAAAAACGGAGGGTGGATGTTCCAACATAGCCATTAGGCTAGTTGGTTGGTGGAGTTATATTAAAAGCATAGTGTTTGGGGTAGGTCCCAGGGTCAAGCCTGTGAGCCTCCCCTTTTTGGCACTTTGTAACAACAAACCTGAAGTTGGTGTTAACCATTGGCGGTGACTACTATATATGGCGAAGGTATAGTGGTTAACTAAATATGACAGAGCTTTATTATTGGCAGATCATTGCTAGTTTGGCGGACCGACTAGATTTGACAGATCTTGCCACTATTTTGGTGGATTTTTATTTATTATATTTTTTTTAAAATTCATTTGTTAGCCCTCATTGGACATTTCTCTACTGCCACATGGTAGCCCATGACTGGGCCATGTGGTGACCACTCATTGGCCCACATCACCTTCTTGCATAGTCACTATGATGTCATCTCTGTCTGCTCATCTTTCCACATCACCAGAAAGGTGGTTGTACGGTCTGCCATGTGGTTGTATGGATTGCCACATTGCACCTTTTCATTGGTCCACAAATTTTCTCAAAAAGTCCAAAAATGAGTGACATGTGGCAGCCTCTAGTGTTTCCATGTCACCATGTTGACATCATGATGACACATGTCACCCTCTGCGTGTGCCGCATATATTGTATGGACGATGACTTCATCCGTACTGGTGCTGACGTCAACAGTACGAATGTTGACTCATCCCTGCTAACTGGGCTAGGTTGACTAAAACTTTGACTGCGAATAGATTTTGATCTGTAACTCTGTTTGATGAGTCGTTTATGCCATTTGAAATATTGTGACACGCTCTTCACATTTCGTTAAGTTTTTAGGACTTTGAAAATTTTCCCTTTCTCTGTCTGCTGAGGCCATTCTAAGTTTCTTGATTTTCTTCTGCGAATTCTGAGTTGTCCTTACTCTCCTCTGGATCCTTTTTGGATCATTCCTCTTCTTCATTTTCTTCTTCTTCATCTTCATATTCTTCTTCTTCTTCTTATTCTTCACTGTATTATATTTCTTCTCTTGGAAGCTTGGTCTTGTGAGGTATTACTTCATCTATTCTGACATTTATTCTTTCAACAATATTATGCAATGTTTTGTTGTAACATCTATAGGCTTTGCTTCTTGATGAATAACCAAGGAATATTCCTTCATCTATTCTTGAGTCAAACTTTCCTAGATTCTCATCATTCTTTTGATATAACACTTGCTTCCAAATATTCTTTAATGTTTTACAGATGATGGTCGACCTTTCCATAATTCATAGGGTGTCTTATTATTGTTAACTCTAATTTTTTCTTTGTTTAAAATGTAAACTATTGTGTAAATTGCTTCTCTCCCAAATATGTCTAATAATCTTGCTTCATTCAACGTTGTTTTAGAAATCTATTTTACATGTCTGTTTTTCCTTTCAACCACTCCATTCTGTTGAGGATTTCTTGCTACTGAATAATGTCTTTTTATTCCATGAGTTTCACATAATTCTTCAAATTCATTGGATGTAAAATCACCTCCATTATCTAACCTTAAACATTTTATTTCCAGGTCAGTCTCATTCTCAACTAATGTTTTGAAGGCTTTAAACTTTTCAAGTGCCTCAGATTTATTTTTGAGAAAGGAATCCCAATTCATTACAGTATAATCATCAATAAGTAACATAAAATAATTTTCTCCTTGCAGACATTTTATTCTTGTTGGTCCATAGAGATCTATATGCACAAGTTCCAATGGCTTGGATTTTTCATATTGCTTTGTCTTGAAGCTCACCCTTGATTTTTTTCCACGCTGACATTGTGTTATGCCTGCACAACAACCTCCCTATTTTCTTATTTTAGCCTTTATCCAAGACAAGAAATTGGGCCTCCCTTTACCCTCACACTCTCTCCCTTTTGAAAGTAGCTACGCCTAGGTTCTCCTCATGCTACCTCACCTTATTATTTCCAGTTACTCCTCAAATCACTTCTTCCCAATGATCCACACTTTGATGAGTCCCCCTCTTTTTGCATTGATACATAGCGTACCAATGCACACACCCTTATTCCACCTTTTCATTGACACACCATTAATTTTTTTCATCAGTTCATCATCCACCTCCTTTTGAACTTGGTTAACACGCTATCGCGCTTCTGCCAAACCTCACCGACACACATCTTCATCATTGGTAAAGTTCACATGATCAATGATGTGATATTCCAGATATAAAAAAAGTATGAAGAACAAAACTAAATAGCTAGAAATGGAAGATGAATAACAATATAACCAGAACAACACCACAATAATACCAAACTGATACCAGAAGAACACCAAAAAGAACACTTTGATTACTGAGAGCGATGTTCACTTACCTCTTCGAGGGGGAAACCTCCAGTAGAGAAGAGTTCTATTACAATAATATCCAAGACAAGATTTCTCATACCCTTGACTCCTATTTATACTAAATATGTCTATCAAAAGAACCATCTAGAGGAATATCCGTCTAGAAGAGAAAGCTTCTACTAGGTCTTCTTACATTGGACTTATTATTCCTTATTTCTAGGCCTTATTAATATTGACCTTTATTACATGGAAATATATTATTCTACCTGCATGAGGGGTTAGGTCCCTAACATGTCCTCCCCATTAAAAATAACCTTGTCCTCAAGGCTTGAGATGGGGAAATTGTTGCATAATGGTAGTTGGTTCCCAAGTGGCATCTACTGGAGTTGTATCTTTCTACTAGACTAACACTTCCTTCATGGTTCGCTGACGCATTCAACGCTTACGCTGGTCCAAAATTTTTTGTGGTTGTAGCCAAATGGAGCCTTCTTCGTCCAACTCGAGAAGGTTGGTTTGATTTTGGCACTGAGTTCCAATCACCTTATTTAAGCATGAAACATGAAAAAAAAGGATGGAGCTTAGAATGACTGGGAAAAGCCAACTGATAGGCCACCTGTCCCACACTCTTGAGAACAATATAAGGACCATAAAATTTGGGCACCAGTTTCTGACAATGGTCATCCTTGAGGGAATTTTTCTTGTAAGGTTGCAATCAAAGAAACACCTGATCCCCTTCTACAAATTGATGTTCAGAGCGACCTTGATCTACTTGTTTCTTCATGCGATTTTGGGCCATGACCAAATTATATTTGAGGGTACAGAGAATAGCCTCTCGAACTACAAGCATTTTTTCAACCTCCTTGACCTTCAAGACACTTGGAAAATATGAGGGAACCGAAGGTGGATTTTTTCCATATACTGCTTCAAAAGGAGTAATGCGCGTAGTTGTATGGTACACAATGTTGTACCACCATTCAGTGAGTGGTAACCATTGAGCCCACTGATTTTTCCTTTCCGATGCAAAATGCCTCAAATATGTTTCCAAACATTTGTTGACAACTTCAGTTTGACCATCAGTCTGGGGATGATAGGTTGTGCTGAGATGCAATTGGGTGCCTTGTAGTTTGAACATTTCTTGCCAAAAATTGCTGGTGAAAGTTGGATCGCAATCAGAAACAATAGAATGCGGCATGCCATGAAGCTTGAAGACTTGATCCATGAAACGTTGAGCCACAGTGGAGGCTGTAAATGGGTGTTGAAGAGCACATAAATGAGAATACTTGGAAATAAAATCAACTACCACCATGATGACTGATTTATTGCCCGATTTAGGTAACCCTAAAATAAAATCCATAGAGATATCCCACCAAATAGCAGGTGGAATTGGAAGCGGTTGTAGTGTGCCAGGAGATTTGACTGTTTTTCCCTTCTTGCATTGACACACATCATATTCAGCCACAAAATTATGAATGTCTTGTTTCATACCCTCCCAGAAAAAAGAACGTTTGACCCGGTCATAGGTTTTGGTAAACCCCGAGTGCCCAAATATGGGTGTATCATGAAGCTCAAAAAGTACCGTGGATTTAAGTTTTGACTGTTTACTTAAATACAAATGGCCTTTGTATCGAAGCTCATCATTGATCCAAGAGTACCCTGGGGAAACTGGAGAATTGGACTGCAATTGTTGTATTAGATGAAAACTTTTGGGATCGTGTAGCCATTCCTGGCGAAAATATTGGAGCCAATCTGGTACAATGAAAGAGAGAGAAAAAATGGGCCCTTCATATTCATATTTTCTAGAAAGTGCATCATCAACCACATTTTATTTTCCTTTCTTGTAAATGATCTCATAATCATATTCAAAGAGATTAGTCACCCATTTTTATTTCTTGGGGGAGGAAAGGCGTTGTTCCAGAAAATACTTGAGGCTTCGATGATCTGTCTTAATTTGGAAGCGTTTCCCCAATAAATAAGGGTGCCAAAGAACTATGGCATGTAGAATAGCCAACATTTCCTTTTCATAGATTGATTTGCCCTAATTTCTCTTAGACAGTTGTTTGCTGGTAAAGGCCAAAGGTCAACCCTTTTGCATAAGGACAACATGAATTCCTTTCCCATAAGCATCACATTTCAAGAAAAAGGTCTTTGTGAAATCTGGAAGGGCCAGGACTGGAATGGTGCACATGGCCATCTTCAAGGTTTGAAAATCTAAAGAACTGCTGGAGTCCAAGTGAAAGAATTATTTTTAAGGAGTGCAATGAGAGGTGCCACAATCTTTCCATAATTCTTAACAAACTTGTGATAATAACCTGTTAAACCAAGAAATCCCCACAAGCTTTTGAGAGTCTTTGGGTGAGGCTAATCTTGCATAGATTCAATCTTTTTAGGATCCACCCTGATGCCGACCTTGCCAATAAGATGACCCAAGTACTAGACTTATGAGGCACCAAAAGACCATTTAGATTATTTGAGGAAAAGTTGGTTATGAGAGAGTAGATGGAGAACTCGATCCACATGATCAATATGGATTGTCTAGGTTTTTTCATAGATGAGGATATCATCAAAGAAAACTAAGACAAAATGACGGAGAAAAGGACAAAAGACATGATTCATGAGGCTCTAGAAAGTTGAGGGAGCATTACACAAGCCAAAGGGCATGACCAAAAACTCATAGTGGCCCTCATGCGTTTAAATGAAGTCTTAGAAATGTCTACCTTTTTCATATGGATCTGGTGGTAGCCAGAACAAAGATCAAGTTTAGTAAAGAACTGGGCACCACTTAATTCATCCAAGAGGTCATCAATGAAAGGAGTGGGAAATTTGTTTTTAATGGTGAGTTTTTTGAGGGCGCCAAAGTCAGGACACATGTGCCAAGAATTTTCTTTCTTAAGGACCATGACCATAGGAGAAGAGTAGGGGCTCGTACTAGGGAGGATAACACATGTGTTGAGCAGTTCTTGAACCATTTTCTCAATTTCATTTTTTGGGGAAAAGGGGTGATGATAAAGACGGATATTGGGAGGAAGGATACTTGGGACAAGGGGAATGGAATGATCATGAACACCATGGGAAGGAGGGAGTCCTTGGGGAGTGGAAAAAACCACTTGATGTTTAGAGAGGATGGCTTGGAGGTCTCGTGGCACAAAGAGTGTCTCAGTTGCTTGTATGGCATGGAGTTGGGAAATAATGCCAGAATGACCTTTTTTGAGCATATTTTCCATGCGATGAGAACTAATTATCTCCAAGGAACCGACGGTGATGACTTGGAACTTATATTGTTGGCCCTCCTAGCTCGAATTCATTCTTATTGACTATTCTCACAAAGTTATATCAACTTTGTAGTCGCTTGTATGCAGATATCTGTAGAAGATTCCTTTAACTTAGAATCCTTCCAACTTCTTTGCTTTCAATTTTTGGTTTGATTCACAAAATGGATGCTTCCTTGATATGCTCTTTGGCCTAAGTAGTCTCCCCCTATCTTTGAGTACATCAATGGAAAAATTATTTCCAACAATCTCCCCCTTTTTCATTGATGGAAACTCTTGGTCAATTATGATACTCCCCCAATATGTAAATTATACTTGTGTCTTTGATTCTTCCTCTATCTACAACTTCTCTCCCTTAGTATTTACTCTCCCCCTTTGACATCAATGGAAAATGTATTTTCTCCCCCTTACACTTTACACTTTATTCTAACCAACAACCTTATTTCTTTTTGCATCTCCCCTTCAACTTGTGATTCTCTTAAAGTGCTTTAGTGATTGGATGTCATAGATACCACTCATAGTTTATATCTAAGATACCTGCATGTTTCTCAAGGAAGAGGTTTTGTAAATATATCAACAAATTGTTCCTTTGTACAAATATATTCTAGCTTAACATTCTATTCTCTGAATTTCTCTCTTAAGAAGTGGTATTTGATAGGAATGTTTTTTGTCTTCGAATGAATAACTATATTATTTGAAATGTTTATTGCATTAGTATTGTCACACAATATTGATATTGGATGATTATATTCTACCTTAATTTCCTGCAATGTTTGTTTCATCCAAAGAACTTGTGTGCAACATGTTGTTGCTACTATGTATTATGCTTCTACTGTGATAAAGAAATTGAGGATTTCTTATTGATGAACCAAGATACTAGGTTGTTTCCCAGAAAGAATGCTCCACCAATGGTGCTCTTTATTTCATCAACACTACCTACCCAATCAACATCTTTGTAAGATGTTAGTGTAAATTTTTTACCCGTGGGATACCATAAACCAAAATCCAATGTGCCTTTCAAATATTTAAATTTTCTTTTTACTGCATGCACATGTGTTTCCTTTAGTGAAGCTTTAAACCTTCCAACTAACCTTACTATCTACATAATATATGGCCTTGAAGCTGTCACATATAGTAAGCTTCCAAAATTTACCTGTATAGTGTTTGATTTTCTTCTTTTGATTCATCTTCTTTGCTCAATTTACAACCAGTGACCATGGTTGTATTGACAAGAGCATAGTCTTCCATTCCGAATTTCTTCAAAATTTCCTTGATATATTTGGTCAGAGAAATGAATATGGATTGGATAGATTGAGAAATATGCAATCCTAGAAATAATGACAATTCAGTAAACATGGACATATAAAATTCTCTTTTCATTTATTCTGTAAACTTGTGGCTCATTCTATCATAATTACTTTTTTATTTTTTTAAGTAAAAAGCAGATCCTATTATATTAATATTTCAAAATTACACCATGACATGGAGGTGCCAGCTGTCCTACCTGTGAAGGAAACCGAGACAGCTGTCCAGTCCAAACTAGCATGCAAATTCAAAACATTGTTCTTCCACCCTACCCGAAGGAAAGCACGGTGCATGGCCAGTTTCAACAGTAGTCTGATCATGGCTATGCTATTGCTACCATGGCTATGATCTAGAAGAGCTACAGCTCTGATAAACATCAAAAAAAGAAATAGTTTTGAGCAATGTTAAACATGAGAACCTATTACCCGGTGTCCTCGCGGTCGTCCTTCTCCTTGCCATGTCTAACAGGAATGACATAAATTTGAGCGTAGGTGGGGCATTGTCACCTTGGGGTGGCGCTAGAGTAAGCGACGTACAACATGTCCAGGCATTGGTTTATGTAGACAACTCTGAAGATTTGGTCGTCCACCATGCTACGGACCTCGAAAATCAGATTCAGGTGCTCCGGGTGAAGAAGTAGTGGCTGGGGTAAATTTTTCTCATCGTCCTCCTCCTAGTGTGATTGTTTCTCTCGTTGCGGATTCAATTCATCAAGAGCCTTGCAAATGTTCTCCTCGTTGCCTTTTGACATCTCTTCCTCTACCAGACAGGTGGTGAATTCTTCAATGGGAGTGTCACTGGGACCGTGTGCTGCTCGTGGGTGGGGAGGCAATGCATCTTCTCCAAAACACACCGGGGGGTTCCAATTGTCCGAAACCGTGAACATGAGACTTTCATAAATTTTTTTGGGGAGTTCCTCCGAAGGAATCTCTTCAACATACGTTCTGGGGGGAGAATCTGCTTCTTTGGATTCCCTGGTTCTCTTTCACTTGGCTAAAACCAGAGTGCGTTCAAACTTCTTGTGCCTCTTCCGTCATGAGTCAACCGCGTACCATCCTGCACCTCTGTGAGGCCTTCCCCTTTCTCGTGGCATGGTTAAAAAAATAATGAGAGCCAGAACGATCCCTGCGCTGTTATTCTCGCTCAGCTCTGTAACCTTCCAATGCATCCCAAAGCCACCAAGAAAGCTGATAAGGGTGAAAATGGTGGTTGTAGCCATTAAGTCTATGGTCTTAATGCTCTGGTTGGCCGGTCTGCTCACGCGAGTGAAAGGCCTCATCAAAAGGTGGAGGCCGACTGAGTTGATGCCTCTCATAACTAGCAGGGATATGAGGGTGGTTGGCTGCCATTAATGGCCCCTCCTTACGCTACTCCACGTGCCCATCCTACTCCGCGTGGCATCCCATCCGGGGCTATCATAATCACTTTAAAAAATGATATCATACACATAAACCACAATGATTAACATATCTTCATTGTCTATTTTGACGTAAATATTGTTATATTCTATTCCTCGTTTCAAACCTTGTTGCTTCAAGTACCTGTCAAGCCTTGAATACCATGCTATAGGAGCCTTCTTTAATCTATAAAGTGATTTCTTCAATATGAAAACATAATCTCTATTTTCTGATAGTAAGAATCGTTTCGCCTGTTCAATGTACACTTCTTCCTCTAAATCTCCATTCATAAATGTTGACTTGACATCCATCTGATACTCTTTAAAATTCTTAAAACTTGCAAATGCCAAAAACATCATGATGGATTCTAATCGTGCAATATGAGTAAATGTTTCTTCAAATTAAATACCTTCTACTTGAGCATACCCTTTATAGATCGATATTTCCTTATTTCTTACTATCGTTCCATCTTCAATTAATTTATTTCTAAATACCCACTTTGTACCAATCACATTTTTGTATTTAGGTCTTGGCACAAGTTCCCATGTTTGATTTTTCTCAATCTAATTTAACTCTTCTTCCACAGTATTAAACCAATTTTTATCAACACTAGCCTCTGCAAAACATTTAGGCTC
This sequence comes from Picea sitchensis, assembly GCA_010110895.2. NCBI lineage: Eukaryota > Viridiplantae > Streptophyta > Pinopsida > Pinales > Pinaceae > Picea > Picea sitchensis. The sequence goes on along the minus strand of SNQJ01S0002887.1, from coordinate 300,344 downwards.
TATTTTGGACAATAAGGAGAGATTCACTTGTTCATAAATTCTTGCCAATTTCCTCCTAGTCTGTGTTTCATCATTTTTATTAGCATGAATTATGTTTTATGGATGGTTCTTTTGCACAAACCTTAATGGGGTTTGTGTATCTTGGCATTGTCTTTCCTCTTCCTTGATCCAAGATATTTTCATCAATGTGACCTATAAAGAATTGTATTAAATGAGCATAAATTGAAATGCACCATAAAGAAGGAATAAATCAATAATGAAGAGACTTAAGCATCATATCTAAACACAAAAAATTGATAACAGAGTTCGTCCCTGGTGGACTACATCTCCGGGTCCTGATCTCAAATGGGTAGGCCTTTTTATTAACTCAACAAAAGAATTTGGAAAAATACACACGTATACCTCATTCTCGATTTAAGTTGCAAAATATTTGCTCAGATCAAAAAACAAACAACGCCATTGAATTCGTGGCATCAAATTACCCAAAAATGTATGTCTCCATGCCTCAATTTGAGTCTGGCACTTACAATCCCTTGAGAAAATTCATCTCGGTTTCCATGCTTGCACCTGCAATTAATTCATGGGAAAATTTCTTGAAAATCATGCCTTGTTCGTACAGCCGTGCCCTGGTCTGACCTCGAACTCTGGTAGAATTAGCTTCTTAAGTAAAAATGGAGGGTGGATGTTCCAACATAGTCGTTAGGCTAGTTGGTTGGTGGAGTTATATTAAAATCATAGTGGTTGGGGTAGGTCCCGGGGTCAAGCCCATGAGCCTCCCCTTTTTGGCACTTTGTAACAACAAACCCGAAGTTGGCGTTAACCATTGGCGGTGACTGCTATATATGGTGAAGGGATAGTGGTTAACCAGATATGATAGAGCTTTAATCTAGGTGGATCATTGCTAGTTTGGCGGACCGACTAGATTTGACTGATCTTGCCACTATTTTGGCGGATTTGTATTTATTATATTTTTTTAGGAATTTGTTTGTTAGCCCTCATTGGACATTTCTCTGCTGTCACATGGAAACCCATGACTGGGCCATGTGGCGACCACTCATTGGCCCACATCACCTTCTTACACAGTCACTACCATGTCATCTCTACCTGCTCAGATTTCCACATCACCAGACAAGTGGTTGCACGGTTTTCCACTTGGTTGTATGGATTGCCACATTGCACCCTTTCATTGGTCCACAAATTTTCTTGAAAATTCGAAAAATGAGTGACATGTAGCAGCCTCTGGTTTTGCCATGTCACCATGTTGATGTCATCATGACACATGTCACCCTCTGCATGTGCCACATATACTGTATGGACGATGACTTCATCCGTATTATTGTTGACGTCAGCAGTACGAATGTTGACTCATCCCCGCTGACTGGGCTAGGTTGACTAAAAATTTGACTGCGAATAGATTTTGATCCGTAACTCTGTTTGATGAGTCGTTTACGCCATTTGAAATCTTGTGATGTGCTCTTCAAAATAATGTCAATTTCATTAAGTTTTTAGGACTTCAAAATTTTTCCCTTTCTTTGTCTGTTGAGGCCATTCTGAGTTTCCTGATTTTCTTCTGCGAATTCTGCATTATCCTTAGTCTCCTATGGATCCTTTTTGGATCATTCCTCTTCTTCATTTTCTTCTTCTTCATATTCATATTCTTCTTCTTATTCTTATTCTTCACTGTATTATATTTCTTCTGTTGGAAGTTTGGTCTTGTGAGGTCTTACTTCATCTATTCTGACATTTATTCTTTCAACAATATTCTACAATGTTTTGTCATAACATCTATAGGCTTTGCTTCTTGATTAATAACCAAGGAATATTCCTTCATCTATTCTTGAGTCAAACTTTCCTAGATTCTCATCATTCTTTTGATATAACACTTGCTTCCAAATATTCTTTAATGTTTTACAGATGATGGTCGACCTTTCCATAATTCATAGGGTGTCTTATTATTGTTAACTCTAATTTTACCTTTGTTTAAAATGTAAACTATTGTGTAAACTACTTCTCTCCCAAATATGTCTAATAATCTTTATTCATTCAACATTGTTCTAGAAATCTATTTTACATGTCTATTTTTCCTTTCAACCACTCCATTCTGTTGAGGATTTCTTGTTGTTGAATAATGTCTTTTTATTCCATGAGTTTCACATAATTCTTCAAATTCCTTGGATGTAAAATCACCTCCATTATCTAACCTTAAACATTTGATTTCCAGGTCAGTCTCATTCTCAACTAATGCTTTGAAGGCTTTAAACTTTTCAAGTGCCTTAGATTTATTTTTGAGAAAGGAATCCCAATTGATTACAGTATAATCATCAATAAGTAACATAAAATAATTTTCTCCTTGCAGAAATTTTATTCTTGTTGGTCCATAGAGATCTATATGCACAAGTTCCAATGGCTTGGGTTTTGCATATTCCTTTGCCTTGAATATCACCCTTGATTTTTTCCACGCTGACATTGTGTTATGCCTGCACAACAACCTCCCTATTTTCTTGTCTTAGACTTTATCCAAGACAAGAAATTGGGCCCCACTTTACCCTCACACTCTCTCCCTTGTAAAAATAACTACACCTAAGTTCTCCTCACCCTACCTCACCTTATTATTTCCAGTTACTCCTCAAATCACTTCTTCCCAATGATCCACACTTTGATGAGTCCCCCTCTTTTTGCATTGATACATAGTGTACCAATGCACACACCCTTATTCCACCTTTTCATTGACACGCCATTGATTTTTTCATCAGTTCAACGTCCACCTCCCTTTGTGTTGGTTGTGGAGCCTGATTATCTTCCTGATTCAGAGGTCCTTGCTTTCAGCCGTGTTTATACCCCATGAAGTATTTACACCCCAAAAGTATGTACACTCTTCCACGCGG
>SNQJ01S0002887.1:258131-288129 GCA_010110895.2 Picea sitchensis | reverse complement strand
ATACATTTTTCCAACAATGCATCATATACCAATGGAACCACATCGATCCATCTTCATCATGTATCAATGACAACTCATTGATCCATCTTCATCTATGCATTCTCATCAAGGACACTACATATTATATTACATAAATCATCAGTGAATCAATCCTTTGACATAATCAATCACTTGACATCAATCAATCAAACCATTGGCATCAATGACAACATGATCCAACAATGATCCCTGTAGACAAACAATAGTACGACCACTTCCTACTCTATTGGTATTAGCTTGAAAATAGATCTATCTATCAGAGATAAGTTCATGTAAGATCAAACACAAACTAGAAAGAAACAGGCCAAGCATGTCATATTGATGAGAACAATGACATCAGTAACTTACAATCGTAGATGCGAATGCGACATCTTCGTCAAGTCCCCTTTGTCTAACCCTTTCTCAGAATATCCATGACCCGGATGACAAAAACTTCACTGATTACTGTCCTCCAGTCCACTATGTGTTTCCTATGAGATCATAGGTTTCATGCTTGCAATTCTTCTCCCTTTCCACCATGATAGATCCCACTTATATAGGTTTAGAGAGGCTTAACCTCTTGAGGTATCTTTAATGTAAGTTGAGGAATTCCCTCCTTGAATCAAGGATATTCTCCTAAGATCATGATTGAACCAGGAATTCGAATGAAACTGCCTTCCAAACTTGAAATATCCTCCCCTTATTCTCCTCAACATATCAACTGTTGCCCAGATTAGATAGAGCTCCCTCAAAAGGGGCATCAGGGTGCTATAACACTCCCTAGTAGGCTCAAGGGGGGCGCCAACGCTCTAAAGATTTATAGCGCTCCTTCAGAGGGGCAGTTTGGTGCTATAATGCTCCCTAACACCTTATAGGGGAGCGCCAGTGCTCCCAAGGGTGAAATAGGGGAGCGCTCTCCCTTAAAACCTTAGTTTGAGAGATCCTTTCAGGTGAGAAGAGATACCTAACTTCAGTTAACCATCCCACTTCCTCCAAATCAGGTGTTTGAGGTATTCTAAGTGTCTCCTTGGTGTCGTCATCATGGCAGTATGCTTTGCTTGACATTTGTGACACTTATGAGCAGCATGCGACACTTGCGAGCAACATGCGACACTTGCGATACTTACGAGAAACATGTGACACTTGCGACACTTATCAAAGCGAGTAATGTTGATGTGTAACAGATTGCCCCCCAAAGTATGAAGTTAGAATATGAGAACTGATAACTGAAATGATTTGTAGACTTTCAAGCAAGGGTATAGACTTGGAGAACCTGACGGAAGCTACACACAAACATCCAACAAATATTATGACATGTTTCAAAACCCAAGGCAGGCATACCTATGCTTGGGTGATCAAGACTTGCAAGATATGGCCGCCATAAAATACACTGTGGATCCATAATTGTATTGATAAAAAGGTATATCCACCGAAGATACAATGTGGATCTATACTCTGATGACCCAAACTGATCATAGATATGAAGAATACACAGTGGATCTACGAGATGACAAGACATATCCATGACCAATACGAAGTGGATCTATGTAACAATGTATGTATCATTTGTCCAAGAGAAATTCCTTCGCAATCTGGGAACAACATATATCAAAGTGATCACTCAACCTAGGGTCGTCTTACCGATCCCGATGTAGTACGAATCTAACCATGTGAATAGATGTCCTGATGTCGAACATGGCAGAAACCACTTGATTAACAGTCAATGACATAAACCGTTAACAAGCGCGAGGGAGATCACCATTAATGTCAATGATTCCCAAGGTACCCTAGTACATTCCAACGAATGTGAATGGATGAGCTGGAGTTGAACATCCGCAGAATCATTTGATCAGAGGTCAATGATGTAAACCCACTGTTGGATGTGAGGAGGCCTGCCATTGAGGCATGCAGGCCCCAAAATACTAACTGGTTTCTAAGCCTAATTCCCAGATAATGTGTTGAAGTCGACATGAATAGACTCGTCGAAGGAGGGCCTTAATGTATCCCCCATCAATGACATGAAATGGACATAGGGATGTAATTGGTAGATCAAATGAACATGGACTGACACGGGTATTGAGACAAGATATTTGTGATGGATGACTCTTGAGGCAGATACTTCCCTTGAACACTGAGGCATGAGAGTAGAAACATGACATGGACCAAAACTTGATGATGGAGTGGATGTTGTGACTTACGGCAGGTGACCCAAAGGAGTGAAAGAAACTCAAAGGATTGGCTCAGTGCAGAGGTTCAATGGATTATAATGCGTGCAAAAGACAAAGTGCCATGTTCAAGGGTGACTCTAAGAACTACTTGGTAATGTTCTCAAGAGACTGCCTTGCTTGCTTCTTTCAATTTTCCCCCCATCCAGATAGACGAGTACCTCTTTTTGATTTAATGAGCTCAAGGAGGATAACACATGCTATATATAACTCACCTTCGGTAAGTTCCTCTTCCTTTGTTTAACGAACTGGAAGAAGTAAGGGTTCGGTCCCATATGGGCATGTCGATGTTTTGTTTGGCGAGTCCAAAGACAGAAAACTCAAAGGTTTTTCATGATTATAGAGTCTGGAAAAACACTTAAAAGAGAACTCTCTCATTTTCTTTTTCGTAAAGTAGTCTGACAAGACCGAAAAAGAGATAAACTATCTCTCGACAGATATTTTCTTCAAATACTTTAACGAGCAGGAAGAGAACAAGGTCGCTCGGTAATCTTTTCATGTTTAGAGAGTCTGAAAAGGACTTAAAGATGACTCCAATGTTTTCCTTTTTCGTAATGTTAGTCTCGTGAGGCCGAAAAAGAGATAAATTATCACTCGAAAGACGCCCTTTCCAACCGTTTAACGAGTGGGAAAGGAAGCAAGATCACTCGACAATATTTTCATTTTTAGAGAGTCTGAAAAGAGCTTAAAGAATATTTCAGGGGGTTCCTTTTTCGTGTATCCATACAGGTCCGAAAAAGAGATAAAATTCTACTCGGATGCATTCTCATGTATTTACGAGCACGAGAAAGAACAAAGACTAAGCTCGGTATGCCCCCATTCTCGTTTCCCCAGTATGGTCGCCAGTTTTTGTTGAATTAAAATCTCCCTGAGGACAAGTAGATCTCCTCTTGAGAGCTAGACTCTTAACTCTTAAGACAGAAGACGCTTAACATGGACACTGACTTCATTTCAGATCTATACAAACTAATGCATGAGGAGGAAGGAGAATAGAAGTACCTTTTATTGACGTTTGTCCCTGCACGCTCTGAGTTGAGCTCCAATCTTTCGCTCCTCAATGAGCCCTGTAGACAAACAATAGTACGACCACTTCCTACTCTATTGGTATTAGCTTGAAAATAGATCTATCTATCAGAGATAATTTCATGTAAGATCAAACACAAACTAGAAATAAATAGGCCAAGCGTGTCATATTGATGAGAACAATGACAACAGTAACTTACAATCGTAGATGCGAATGCGACAGCTTTGTCAAGTCCCCTTTGTCTAACCCTTGCTCAGAAGATCCACGACCTAGATGACAACAAATTCGCTGATTACTCTCCTCCAATCCACTGTGTGTTTCCTATGAGATCATAGGTTTCATGCTTGCAATTCTTCTCCCTTTCCACCATGATAGAGCCCGCTTATATAGGTTTAGAGAGGCTTAACCTCTTGAGGTATCTTTAGGATAAGTTGAGGAATTCCCTCCTTGAACCAAGGATATTATCCTAAGATCATGATTGAACCAGAAATTCGAATGCAACTTCCTTCCAAACTTGAAAGATCCTCCCCTTATTCTCCTCAACAGATCAACTGCTACCCAGATTAGATAACTCTCCCTCAAAAGGGGCATCAGGGTGCTATAACACTCCCTAGTAGGCTCAAGGGGGGCGCCAGTGCTCTAAAGATTTATAGCGCTCCTTTAGAGGGGCAGTTTGGTGCTATAACACTAGTTTGAGAGCTCCTTTCAGGTGAGAAGAGATACCTGACTTCAGTTAACCATCACACTTCCTCAAAATCAGGTGTTTGAGGTATTCTAAGTGTCTCCTTGGTGTCATCATCATGGCAGTATGCTTTGATTGACATTTGCGACACTTATGAGAAGCATGCGACACTTGCGAGCAACATGCGACACTTGCAACACTTACGAGAAACATGTGACACTTGAGACACTTATCAAATCGAGTAATGTTGATGTGTAACAGTCCCTAACATGTCCTCCCCCTTAAAAATAACCTTGTCCTCAAGGGTTGAGATGGGGAAATTGCTGCAGAATGGTAGCTGGTTCCCAAGTGGCATCTGCTGGAGTTGTATCTTTCTACTAGAATAACACTTCCTTCATGGTTCATTGACGCAGATGACACTCACGCTGGTCCAAAACTTCTTGTGGTTGTAGCCAAATGGAGCCTTCTTCGTCCAACTCGAGAAGGTTGGTTTGAGTTTGGCACTGAGTTCCAATCACCTTCTTTAAGCATGAAACATGAAAAAAAGGATGGAGCTTAGAATGACTGGGCAAAGCCAACTGATAGGCCACCTGTCCCACATGCTTGAGAACAATATAAGGACCATAAAATTTGGGTGCCAGTTTCTGACAATGGTTATCCTTGAGGGGATTTTGCTTGTAAGGTTGCAGTCAAAGAAACACTTGATCCCCTTCTGCAAATTGACATTCAGAACGACCTTGATGTGCTTGTTGCTTCATGCGATTCTGGGCCATGACCAAATTCTCTTTGAGGGTACATAGAATAACCTCTCGAGTTGTAAGCATTTGTTCAACCTCCTTAACCTTCAAGACACCTAGCAAATATGAGAGAACTGAAGGTGGATTTTGTCCATATACAACTTCAAAAGGAGTAATGCGCGTAGTTGTATGGTACACAGAGTTGTACCACCATTCAGTGAGTGGTAACCATTGAGCCCACTGATTTTTCCTTTCTGATGCAAAATGCCTCAAATATATTTCCAAACATTTGTTGACAACTTCAGTTTGACCATCAGTCTAGGAATGATAGGTTGTGCTGAGATGCAATTGGGTGCCTTGTAGTTTGAACATTTCTTGCCAAAAATTGCTGGTGAAAGTTGGATCACAATTAGAAACTATAGAATGCAACATGCCATGGAGCTTGAAGACCTTATCCATGAAACATTGAGCCACGATGGAGGTTGTAAATGGGTGTTGAAGATAACATAAATGAGCATACTTGGAAATAAGATCAACTAGCACCATGATGACTGATTTATTACCCGATTTAGGTAATCCTAAAATAAAATCCATAGAGATATCCCACCAAATAGCAGGTGGAATTGGAAGCGGTTGTAGTGTTCCAGGAGATTTGACTGTTTTTCCCTTGTTGCATTGACACACATCATATTCAACCACAAAATTACTAATGTCCTATTTCATACCCTCCCAAAAAAAAGAACCTTTGACCCGTTCATAGGTTTTGGTAAACCCCGAGTGCCCAACTATGGGTGTATCATGAAGCTCAAAAAGTACCGTGGATTTAAGTTTTGACTGTTTACTTAAATACAAATGTCCTTTGTATCAAAGATCATCATTGATCCAAGAGTACCTGGGGAAACTGGAGAATTGGACTGCAATTTTTGTATCAGATGAAAACGTTTGGGATCGTGTAGCCATTCCTGGCGAAAATATTGGAGCCAATCTGGTACAATGAAAGAGAGAGAGAAAATGGACCCTTCATCTTCATATTTTCTGGAAAGTGCATCAGCAACAACATTTTCTTTTCCTTTCTTGTAAATGATATCATAATCATATTCAAAGAGATTAGTCATAGATTTTTGTTTCTTGGGGGAGGAAAGACGTTGTTCCAGAAAATACTTGAGGCTTCAATGATCTGTCTTAATTTGGAAGCGTTTCCCCAATAAATAAGGATGCCAAAGATCCATGGCATGCAGAATAGCCAACATTTCCTTTTCATAGATTGATTTGCCCAAATTTCTCTTAGAAAGTTGTTTGTTGGTAAAGGCCAAAGTTCGACCCTCTTGCATAAGGACAACTCCAATTCCTTTCCCAGAAGCATCACATTCCAGGACAAAGGTCTTTGTGAAATCAGGAAGGGCTAGGACTAGAGTGGTGCACATGGCCATCTTCAAGGTTTGAAAATCCCGAGCAACTGCTGGAGTCCAAGTGAAAGAATTATTTTTAAGGAGTGAAATGAGAGGTGCCACAATATTTCAATAATTCTTAACAAACTTGTGATAATAACCTGTTAAACCAAGAAATCCCTGCAAGATTTTGAGAGTCTTTGGGTGAGGCTAATCATGCATAGATTCAATATTTTTAGGATCCACCCTGACGCCAATCTTTCCAACAATATGACCCAAGTACTCGACTTCTAAGGTGAAAAAGAACATTTAGATTTTTTGAGGAAAAGTTGGTTCTGAGAGAGTAGATGGAGAACTCGATCCACATGATCAATATGGGTTGTCCAGGTTTTGTCGTAGATGAGGATATCATCAAAGAAAACTAAGACAAAATGATGGAGAAAAGGACAAAAGACATGATTCATGAGGCCCTGGAAAGTGGAGGGAGCATTACACAAGCCAAAGGTCATGACCAAAAACTCATAGTGGCCCTCATGCGTTTAAAGGAAGTCTTAGAAATGTCTACCTCTTTCATATGGATCTGGTGGTAGCAAGAATGAAGATCAAGTTTAGTAAAGAATTGGGCACCTCTTAATTCATCCAAGAGGTCATCAATGAAAGGAGAGAGAAATTTGTTTTTAATGGTGAGTTTTTTGAGGGCGCGGAAGTCAGGACCCATGCACCAAGAATTTTCTTTCTTAAGGACCATGACCATAGGAGAAGAGTAGGGGGTCGTACTAAGGAGGATAACACATGTGTTGAGCAGTTCTTGAACCATTTTTTCAATTTCATTTTTTGGGGAAAATGGGTGATGATAGAGACAGATATTGGGAGGAAGGATGCCTGGGACAAGGGGAATGGAATGATCATGAACACCGTGGGAAGGAGGGATTCTTTGGGGAGTGGACAAGACCACTTGATGTTTAGAGAGGATGGCTTGGAGTTCCTGCGGCACAGAGAGTGTCTCAGTTTCTTGTATGCCATGGAGTTGGGAAATAATGCCAGCATGACCTTTTTTGAGAATATTTTCCATGCGATGAGAACTAATTATCTCCGGGGAACCGATGGTGATGACTTGGAACTTATATTGTTGGCCCTCCTGTTCGAATTGCATGGTTAATTCCTTAAAATCCATGAGAATGGGACCCAAAGTTCTTATCCATTCTGTAGCCAACACAATGTCACAATCACCCATGTTGATAGCAAACATATGAGATTTCAGGTGGTAGTCACCAATTTGGAGATGCACAGTTTCACAACGCCTTCCACATTTCATGGACCCACCATTGGCAATCATGATTTGGAAATTATTGACTGCAAAAATATAGAAATTAGTTTCTTGGGCAATGCGACGATGAATAAAATTATGGGTGCTTCCACTATCATTAAGAATGATGACCTTCCTATGCTTGATGTAACCAATTAGATTGAAGGTTTGGGGAGCAGAGAACCCAGTGAGAGCATTTAGGGAAATGATCGGTTCTACTTCGAGAGGGTCCGAGGGAGGGGTTATGTCAGTGGGTTCAGGTGACACAAACACAAGGGGAGCCTCAATATCCTCTTCTGAAACATCCTTCGAGATGGGCATAAAAATATTTTGTTCCTTACACTTGTGTCCCAGAAAATATTTGTCATCACAATTATAACAAAGGCCTTTGAGTTGGCATTCATCCATTTCATCCCTGGTCAATTTATGGATCTTTAGTGGAGTAGAAGGAGGAATGGGAGTTACTAGTTTAGTGAGAGGAATAAAGGAGGGTTTTCTGTTTTGAGAAGAGACAACCTGTTGTGCTTCCTTATCTCTTTTAGTAGCATCCACCCAACTATGAGGCCAAGCCATGATGACATGAGCACGAATCTCATCCTTGAGGCCACTGATAAAACATTCTTGAAAAAAAACATCAGACATACCCTCTGTATGAAAATCTAGTCTCTCAAAAGAAGCTATAAAGTCTTCCACAGTGCCAGATTGTTTCAACTTTGTCAAATGACCTAAATGGTTAGTGTTAGTGTTAAAGCGTTCATAAAGATCTGCCACAATGTGTGTCCAAGACACATACCCTTGGCGGGCATTTTTTCTCCATTGCCACCATTGCCAACATTCTTGATATAGATGGAGAACACCATATCAGAGTTTGGCCAAATCATCTGTAATTCCATACAAAGAGAAATATTGTTCCATTTGAGTTACCTAGCCAGTGGGATCTGATCCATCAAATTTGGTCAAATCCACACACAGAAGGTGTAGGTCCTGTTGAAAGTGATGGGGTTGAAAATTCTGGGAATGAGAAGAAGTTTCATCTTCTGTATGCAAAGGTGGGTCAGATACGGGAAGATTTGCAGGGATATGCAACTTGGCGTAGATCATCGTAGTGATAGATTCAAGCTGGGCAGTAATGTCTTGTTTTATCTCATCTTTGAGTTCCGTGATTGAGGCGGTGATGGAGGAATGCATATTTTGATTGATGGTGGCAATGTTGACACTGATCTATCGCACTTCTTGTTGGGTTTCTATGAAATTAGAGTGAAAGGTAGTGAAGTGAGCTTCCAATTCTTAGCTACGGATATGGGCCATGATGACGAGGGAACACGAAAAGGGGCAGGTGGGACCACACAAAAAATGGTTTATGGGTGAAGTGTAGCACAACGATCAGGGCGACGAATGGAATCCAATGGGGTAAATCTGAAATAAGGGTGTTGGAAGGGGGCCGGATCCACATGATTTTTATTTTTATTTTATTTTATTTTTTTTCTTCTGAAAAATGATAGGTATGATCGCGATAAGGGAAAAGAGAGAAATCCAATGGAATATGTCTCAAATAATGGTGCCAATAGGATCCAGACTTTTTTTTTTACTCCTGTGGAGTTACACTCCAATCTGAAGAATATTGCAGTGATGAAATGCCCAAATGCTTAACAAGAAGAAATGTGTAGAAATTTCGCAATTCAAATGCAAGAGACACAGTTGTGCCGCAATAGATCTTGCCTGTTCTATTTTTTTTTTTTCTATCCCAAGGGTCAGGATTCAAGGTTTCTACAGACAATGGTTTTCCTATGCTATAACTCTCTGATATACGTGTGGGGTCTAAAAATATTACTCGGTCCAATATCTCAGGGCACCAACTAAGGAGGCTAGACCATGCCCTTATCCGTACTACCCGACTACCCAGGTACTAGAGAGTATCTTCCCGAGTGTTGTTCTCGGTGACACTATAGTAGTCAGATGGCTGATCGATTTATCTATGGAGGGCTTCAGGAGATCTAGGCTAATCCATATACAGTTTTTTTCTGATGTGCTACCACTCGAAGGGGTACCAACAGGGGTTACAAGGGTGGCCAACAGTTGTGCGCTTAAGTACCATTTTTATTTACTACGTGTATGAATTCTCGACCGCGGGTTTATGCGTGTAATGATAGATATCTATAGCTTAAATATGCCATAATATATCTTTACCCTGACAAATGGTGCAGACCCCGACCCTCGGCATAAGATCCGCGCAGGATCGTTCTAAATCTGCCCTGAATCAAATTGACTTTTTGATTCCACCACAGGGAATCCCCCCCACACACCACAATGTTTTCCACAGGTCCGTATAGGTATGCCTGCGTGATCAAACATAAGGCATCAACCCAAATCTCCTGACCAACAATATGATTGCGCCCTTTGCCGAATCGAGATTTTGGGTTTCATGATATCATGATTCCTGTTGTCGAGTTTCCTGTCTCTACAACCTTCGAAACCCGAAATGACGAATTGCCGAAAGCTTTGGCCGCATCCTCCTCCATAGTTGTATCACATTTTGTGACTTCGGGAATTATGGAGTAAAGAACCCTGACCTCTTGTCTTCGAAACTGCCGAAATTTCAAACTCCGATGCATTCAACAAAGGCTAGCTCCCGAACAAAACTTTTTGTCTATTCGGAGTTTCGGACTACGCGATTTCGCGAATCCAGATACAAGTCTCCCGATTCTCCAACCTTCAAAACCTCGAAACGGTCAACGAGGATTGACTTCACCTGGCGATGACTACATGCCACCTGCCTTCCCCACTGTACTCTATTTCCCATGTGGATTCTTGCCACCTGTCCACTCAATATTTTCGGCTTTCGAAACCTGAACAACCCTTTGAAAATCGTTCGTCTATCACTTCAAATCTCCGAACTCCGAAATGGTGACTTCCATGGGATCAATGGCTATAAACCTTCATTATATCTGACAACCCACATTATTTTGAGCTTTTGGGCATCGGGAGTTCGAAACTCTCGATCCCAAAACACTGCCTCCTCTACTTCCTGACACTCGAAGTGCCGAAATCCCAAAATTCCACGCCACAAATCCTGTCACGAATCGCGACTTTGGGATTTTCACTCCACTATGCCTTGACTCCTTGTCGTTAGGACCTCTGAAATGCCAAACTTTGAAATTCCGAAGCGCCGAAAAGTTTTACTCCTTGTCTTCACACACAATAATCCATTTCGTGATTCGGAAGTTCGAGTGACCAAGGGATTTGGCTTGCACTCCAGACTTACAAATCTCGATTTTCTGAAATGATCTTGACGGCTCAACGGTCATGATCAATGATAGACGTTGAATATTGGAACCAATGTAATGGGTTCATCCAACCCTTATTCTCCCTACAACTCCTCTGGATCCTATAGTCCTCGCGACTTCGCGAGTTCTCCACGGATAATTTCGATTGTCTGATTCACTCCTCAATGAATCTCTGTGAAACGAACCAATGTTCTTTCACCATAACTTAACCTTTTGCGTGATGATTCAACTCCCCATCTTCCTTTGAATACTTCATAGGCACTGATCCTCCTGAGCTTTCTATTACAACCCCAAGTCTCGAAAGGACTCCTACATGCACTCTTTGCGACAATCTTTCAAATACTTATGTGTATTTCATTCTTCAACTCTGTGCACTCTCGGCAACAACAATCCTTCACTCTTCAACCTTAGTTGATAGATTCTAAGGCTTCAACTAGCCTGCGCACACCTTGCATGGATTTTGTGCTTCACCTGCACTTCTGTAGGGAATGAGAACAACAATATCTCTCTTGATCTTTCTGAGATAAAACTCAAACTCTTATCAATGCACACCTTGCGGACGTTTCACTACACTCCTTGCAGGAACTCTCAGGATGAGAAACAATTGAAACTCATTCTTCTCCTCTCTCAGACTTCATATACTTAACATGAAATCACACATTCAACACAACATTGAAATAAATGTATAAACAGAGAGAATAAAACATTTGTAAACATACCATTCAACAAATGTAAACAGTAAGCATCATAACACCATGAAAATGAGTCAAAGCTTCATATATTAACTCAAGTGTTCCTGTACATGGGTTCTTCTCTCTAGCTCTTTGCTACAACTCTCAATGATGATAATGTTCTTCCTCTACTAATACAATAATACAAGGTTGAGGGTGTCTATATCCGTTTTCCCTCCTACTCTCTAAACTGTCTAATCTATGAATCCAAATCTACCTACTTTCATTAATTACGTATAAATGCTTTTACATACTACAGATGAGAGCAATGATCAAGATCTGTTTACAACATCTAAGACATAAATGTAAGTATGCTTCCCCATCTATCACATTAATATCTGCTTCATTAATGTTTCAAAACATTTCAAAAATATGAGTTGGTGCTTTTCCAACTATTTTCCGCCTTTTACGTTGCTTGCTTGGCTGGCTGCTTATGATGCTCCTGCATCATACTCCCTTGCTTGAAAATTTTCATGAACTCCTATTCATGAGATCTTTCACGGTTTGTCCATGCTTATGAATTTCTGCTTCATCTGCCCAACTAGCATCTTCAACTGGATGTTCCTTCCATTTGACCAAGTATTCGAAATACTCTTTTCTCCTAGTCTTTTTGCTAATCCTCTTGTCAATTATGTTGTCCATCTATGGATTTTCATCTACATGCATTTGTTTTGTCCATCGAATTTCTTTCTGTTCATCTTCTGCTCCTGCGTCTTCAACTCTGTAAGGGTAAAAATCCAGAACATTGAATATCAGTGAGATTCCGACCCCATCGGGTAATTCAATCTCATATGCGTTTGCCCCAAATTTCCCTATGACCTTGCATGGTCCAATCTTTTTCATCTTCAGTTTATTATACATTCCCCTTGGGAACCTTTCCTTCCTCAAATGTGCAAGAACCAAATCACCGACTTCAAATTGAAGTTCTCGCCTATGTTGATCTGCTCTATGCTTGTATTCTTGACTTGAACTCTGCAATCGCTCCTTGACTCAGCTATGAAGCTCCTTCATTCCCTCTGCAAAGTCTTCTGCACTAGCACTCCTAAATTCATCTTGTTCTAAATATTTCAATTCAGAAACTCCCCTTGGCTGCATTCCATATACAATCTGGAATGGACTTTGCCCTGTGCTTCTGTTAAGCGAATCATTATAAGCGAATTCTTCCTGTGGTAGAATGTGATCCCACTGACTGTGGTGTTCAGTCAGCTCCTCAACAAATCTTCCAAGATTATGTTCATGACCTCTGTCTGTCCATTCATCTGAGGATGATATGTTGAGCTAAAAGACAAACTTGTCCCCAACTTCTTCCATAAGGTCCTCCAGAAATTCCCTATGAACTTGGTATCTCGATCAGACACGATACTCTTTAGCAAGCTATGAAGTCTGACGACCTCCTTGAAAAACAAGTTCGTAATATGAGTTGTGTCACTGGTTTTCTGGCATGGTATGAAATGTGCCATTTTTGAAAAATCTATCGACTACCACAAATATTGAATCATATCCTCTTTGTGTCCTTGGCGGTCCCAATATGACATCCATGCTTACTGTGTCCCATGACCTTTCAGGTATGGGTAACAGTTGATATAACCCTGTGTTCTGCCTTTTACCTTTTGTGTGCTGACAAATCCTGCTTCTGTCCACAAATTTCTTAACATCTGTCGTCATCCTTGGCCAAAAATATGAGCCATTCAACTTTGATAACGTCTTATCATGACCGAAGTGTCTAGCCAATCCTCCATTGTGTTTTTCCTTCAATAGGTTCTCCCGCATGGAGCATTTTGGAATACATAACTAATTTCCCCGGAATAATAACTCATCCTGGATCATATACTCAGTCCATTGGCTTCTATCCCTAAGAACTGGATTCTCAAATGCCCCATATGCCTCCTTAAAATCTGGTTCATTCCTATACATTTCTTTGAGGTTATCAAAACCTAAAGTCTTGACTCTGAATTCCTGCATCAACAAAGATTTCCTGCTCAAAGCATCAACAACTTTGTTAGCAATTCCAGAAATATGCTTAATCACAAAAGTAAAATTCTGCATGAATTCAACCCATTTAGCATGCTTTTGGTTCAACTTCTCCTGTTGAGTCACGAATTGTAAAGCGTGATTATCGCTGTACAAAACAAACTCTTTGGGAACCAAATAATGTCTCCATTTCTTCAGTGCTTGTATGATTGCATAGAATTCTTTGTCATATGTTGAGTACTTGATCTTTGCTTCATTCAATTTTTCACTGAAGTATGTGATCGGTCTGTCGTCTTGGTTCAAGACTGCTCCAATTGCAAATCCACTCATGTTACACTTGACCTGAAATGTCTTGCTAAAATCTGGCGAAACCAGAATTGGTTGCCTCATGATCTTCTTCTTCAGCAGATTGAAGCTCTTCTCTGCTTCCTCTGTCCAGTGAAAAGACTTGTGTCTTTTCTTCACCGTATCCATCATTGGTGCACTAATTCCACTGAAGTTTCAAATGAATTTCCTGTGGAATCTTGCCAAACCATGGAAGCTTCGAACTTCAAACATGCTCTTCGGCGATGGCCAATTCTTAATTGCATCTACCTTTTCTGGATCCATCTTCAACTCATTTGCAGAGATAACAAAACCCAAATAAATGAGTTATGTCCTCATAAATGACAATTTCTTCATATTTATCAGCAATTTCTTTTGATGTAATCTTCTTATTACTGCAGCTAAATGCTTCAAGTGTTATGCTCCTATTTTGCTGAAAATTAATATATCATCAATATATACAATGACGAATTTCCCTATGAAATCCTTCAGGACTTCGTTCATCAATCTCATGAAAGTATTGTGTGCATTCGTTAAACCAAATGGCATGACAAGCCATTCATATAACCCCTCATTCGTTTTGAATGTTGTCTTCCATTCATCACCTTCTCTCATGCGAATTTGATGATACCCTCTTTTCAAATGAATTTTTGAAAAAAATCTTGCTCCACTCAAGCAATCCATCAAGTCATCCATCCTTGGCAATGGAAATCTGTATCTGATGGTAATATTATTGATTTCCCTTGAGTCTGTACACATTCTCCATCCTCCATCTTTCTTTGGGCAGAGCACTATTGGAACAATGCATGGACTCAAGCTTTCTCTAATCAATCCTTTGTCCATTAAGTCTTGGAACTGTCTCTTAACTTCTTCATTTTCCTGCAGCGTCAACCTGTATGCTTGTTTGTTTGGTAAATTGGCTCCAGGTATAAGATCGATATGATGGCTTATAATTCTGATAGGTGGCAACAAACAAGGTAGTTTGTCCACTACTATATCAACAAACTCTCATAGCAACTCCTAGATTTCTTCTAGTAAATCAGCTATCCTTGTACAGGTCAAAACAATTCTAGGCTTCCTGACCATAATAAATTGTGTGTCTTCCTTCTTCTTAACCTCCTTAAAAATTTCCTTCCCACTCATGAGAAGTACAGTGTTGCTCACCTCTGTTTTCAATTCTGGGTTCTTAATCGGCAACAACATGTGCGTCCTCCCAATCTTCTCCAGGGTGTACGTGTTCTTTCTCCCATCATGAATCACATTTCTATCATATTGCCACGGTCTACCCAACAATAGATGACAAACATCCATGGGAATGACATCACATAATATTTCATCCTTATATCCTCCTATTTTAAATTCAACTAAACATTGTTTAGTGACATTTACCTGATGTCCTTTTTGTAGCCACGAAACTCTGTATGGGATTGGATGTACAATAGTTTTCAGCTCCAGCTTTTCTACCATCTCTATAGATACGAGATTGTTTGTGCTACCGCTGTCCACTATGACCTTGCATACCTTGTCTTTAGTTTTGCAAGTAGTCCGAAGCAGACTGTTTCTTTGGGCTGGGTTCTCTGCCTCCTTTCCGGCTTCAAGAGAACTTTCCTCATCATTAAGGATCTTCCACCCTCAACGTCCTCTGCCTCAACATTCCATCCTTGAGCTTCGGCAATGTGAGTTTCACCACCATATTTCGTTTTATCTGGACACTCATAGGATTTATGTCCGATATTTCCATAGACAAATAATTTTACTTCACCGCCTCTACCTCTTCCTCTTCCTCTAGCTTGAGGAAAAGTATTTCTATCAGCATACTGCCCTCTCTGTGAGCTTCCTCCTCTCTCATGTTGAGTTTGAGGTTTCTTCCCCTCTTCTCTAGGTCTATGAGTTCTGTCTTGGCCAATTGTTTTTCCTCTGGCTTGACTTCTACCTCGGCCTCTTTGACCTTGCTTTCGGCTTAGCTTCTCTTCAGCTTTCAGAGCTATCTGATAAGCATCTTCCACATTTCGGATGGTCATCATGCTCATCTCATATTGAATGTCATATCGCAGACCATTCATATATCTGGAAACTTTTTCATCATCGCTTTCCCGATGACCTGCTCTGATGTTTATCTTGTAGAATTATTTAGTGTATTCTTTCACTGACATCAACTTCTGTCTCAAATTTTGCATCCTCCGAAACAAAGTGATTTGATAATCCTTGGGTATAAATTTGGATTTCATCTTTGCAACCATTCTATCCCATCTTTTGATTTTCTACTTGCCCTTGCTGCGTCTTTCAGCCTATAGTTCATCCCACCATAGTGTTGCATGCCCTTTAAGTCTAGTAGCGGCATGTTTGACCTTCTTGTCTTCCTCAACATCCTCATAGTCGAAGTACTTGTCTAGAGCTCTAATCCAATCTAGAAGATCTTCAACATCCAGGTTTCCCTCATACATTGGAATGTCCATTTTTTCTCTAGCACCTATCCTTGCAACAACCCTGAATAGGCGTTCATCCACAGCATCTTTGACTGCTACTTCTTCTCCTTCATGTCCATCTTCATTTTCACTTTCGGCCTCGCTGATATACCCAGCATCAACTGTGTGCCTCTGTGTTGTCTCCATGGCATCAAGCCTGGCACGTAAATCATGCATTTCTCTTTTTCTTGCTGGATCAGGCATTGGCATTGGCCTGTCTCTTCTTCTCGGTGGCATGGCTGTAAAATGTTCCTCTTTTCTCTGCTGTAGAAAGCAAAGAACTTGTTCTAAGCTCTGATACCACAACTGGTGCATATCAGAGTACTCTTCTTCCTCCTACTTCCTCCGTCTGCAATATATAAACAGAGTCAAGCTCTGATACCACAACTGATGCGTATCAGAGTAATCTTCTTCCTCTTTCTTCCTCTATCTACAATATACAAATAGATTCAATCTCTGATACCACAACTGGTGCAGACCCCGACCCTCGGGCCAAGATCCACACAGGATCATTCTAAATATGCCCTGAATCAAATTGACTTTTCGATTCCTCCACAGGGAATCCCACACACACACCACAGTGTTTTCCACGGGTCCTTATAGGTATGCCCACGTGATCAAACACAAGGTGTCAACCCAAATCTCCTGACCAACAATATGATCATGCCCTTTGCTAAATTGGGATTTCGAGTTTCGTGATATCATGATTCCTGTTGTCGAGTTTCTTGTCTCTATAACCTCTGAAACCCGAAATGTCGAATTGCTGAAATATTTGGCTGCGTCCTCCTCCATGGTTGTATTGCGTTTCACGACTTCGGGAATTCTAGAGTAAGGAACCCCGACCTCTTGTCTTCAAAACTGCCAAAATGCCGAACCCTGATGCGTTCAGCAAAGGCTGGCCTCGAACGAAACTTTTCATCGATTCATAGTTTCAGACTTCACAATTTTGCGAATCCAGATACAAGTCTCCCAGTTCTCCAACCTTCAAAACCCCGAAATGGTCAACGAGGATTGACTTCACCTGGCGATGAGTACACACCACCTGTCTTCCCCACTGTACTCTATTTCCCATGTGGATTCCCACTCAAGATTTTCGTCTTTCGAAACCTGAACAACCCTTCGATAGTCGTTCCTCTATCACTTCAAAACTTCGAACTCCGAAATGGTGCCTTCCACGGGATCAACATCTATAATCCTTCATTCGATCCGACGACCCACGTTATTTCAGGCTTTCGAGCACCGGGAGTTTGAAACTCTCGATCCCAAAACACTTCCTCCTCTGCTTCCTGACACCCAAAGTGCCAAAATCTAGAAATTACATGCCAAAAGTCCTTTCGTGACTCGCGACTTTGGTATTTTTGCTCCATTATGCCCCGACTCCTTGTCGTCAAGACCCTTGAAATGATGAACTCTGAAATTCCAAAGCACCAAAAAGTTTTACGCCTCGTCTTCACACACGATAATCGATTTCATGATTCGGAAGTTCGAGTGACCAAGGGATTTGGCTTGCACTCCAAACTTACAAACCCCGATTTGCCCAAATGATCTTGGCGGCTCGACGATCACGATCAACGGTCGACATTGAATCTTGGAACCAATGTAATGGGTTCGTCCAACCCTTATCTTCCCTGCAACTCCTCTGGATCCTACGGTCCTCGTGACTTCATGAGTTCTCCACGGAGAATTTTGACCGTTCGATTCACTCCTCAATGAATCTCTGTGAAACGAACCAATGTTCTTTCACCGGAACTTAAGCTTCTACGGATGATTTAGCTCCCTGTCTTCCTTTGAATAATTCAAAGGCACTGATCCTCCTGAGCTTTCTATTACAACCCCAAGTCTCGAAAGGACTCCTACATGCATTCTTTGCGGAAATCTTTCAAATACTTTTGTGTATTTGATTCTTCGACTCTGTGCACTCTCGGCAATAACAATCCTTCACTCTTCAACCTTAGTTGATAGATTCTAAGGCTTCAACTAGCCTGCGCACACCTTGCATGGCTTTTGTTCTTCACCTGCACTTTTGCGGGGAATGAGAACAACGGTATCTCTCCTGATCTTTCTGAAATAAAACTCAGACTCTTGTCAACGCACACCTTGCGGACGTTTCATTGCACTCCTTGCAGAAACTCTCAGGATGAGAAACAATTGAAACTCATTCTTCTCCTCTCTCAGACTTCATATACCTAACTTGAAATCAAACACTCAACACAACATTGAAACAAATATATAAACAGAGAGAATAAAACAACTGTAAACATACCATTCAACAAATGTAAATAGTAAGCATCATAACACCATGAAAATGAGTCAAAGCTTCATATATTAACTCAAGTGTTCCTGTACATGGGTTCTTCTCTCTAGCTCTCTGCTACAACTCTCAATGATGATAATGTTCTTCCTCTATTGATACAATAATACAAGGTTGAGGGTGTCTATATCCATTTTCCCTCCTACTCTCTAAACTATCTAATCTATGAATCCAAATCTACCTACTTTCATTAATTACGTATAAATTCTTTTACATACTACATATGAGAGCAATGCTCAAGATATGTTTACAACATCTAAGACATAAATGTAAGTACACTTCCCCAGCTATCACATTAATATTTGCTTCATTAATTTTTCAAAACATTTCAAAAATGTGTGCTGGTGCTTGTCCAGCTGTCTTCCGCCTTTTACGTTGCTTGCTTGGCTGGCTACTTACGATGCTCCTGCATCAACAAACAATTAACCCACAATATTTTTCTGAGGAAGGTGCTCTGATACCACTTGTAATATTCCAGATATAAAAAAGTATGCAGAACATAAATAAATAGCTAGAAATGGTAGATGAACAACAATATAACCAGAACAACACCAAAATGATACCAAAATGATACCAAAAGAACACCAGAAAGAGCACTTTGATTACTGAGAGAAATGTTCACTTGCCTCCTAGAGGGGGAAACCTCCAGCAGAGAAGAGCTATATTACAATAATATTCGAGACAAGAGTTCTCATACCCTCGACTCCTATTTATACTAAATATGTCTATCAAAAGAACCATCTAGAGGAATATCCTTCTAGAAGTGAAAGCTTCTATTAGGTCTTCTTACATTGGACTTATTCTTCCTTATTTCTAGGCCTTATTAATATTGACCTTTATTACATTGAAATATATTATTCTACCTACGTGAGGGATTAGGTCCCTAACAAATGATGTCTCACCGATATTGGTCACATTATTATATTCATCATGGACATGCCTTTCACCAGTTGAATCCATTATACCCACATTATTGTATCTCATAACAATGATGCTCCCTCCCTTTCGCTTTGTTACATTGCTTATTGGCGAGGTTCACCTCTCCATTCCCGATGCACTACCCATAGACAAGTTTCCCTCTCCTGTCACAAATGCATCAATGAAAGTATGTCAACCCCTTGTTGTTGTAAAGTGCATCAATGACCACCTACTCCCTCTTGCCAATGTTGACCAGGTCAACGTAGCCCACTTTCATCTTGAGGCCTATCTTGTCCCCCTCCCAGCTCAAATCCCTTCTTGTTGCATTCATAAGTCAATGTCCTTACATTTTCAATGACTAAACTCTCCACGCCTATATAGAAAGTTGGTCAATAATTGTCCATCTCACCTTATTTGCTTCAGATCATAGTCATAATCAAGTTTTAGTGTTCCCTAGTGGCTTTCTTCGTGCACTTGGTTCTATCTTGTTTTCTTTATGTTTCCTGACATTACAACTAAATATTCATTGTGGAAGCCTCACTTAGCATCATATAGGTTAATAAAAATAACTACAGGTCTTGCGTTGGTTTTGAAATGCACTTTGGAAGAAATTTGGTCCTTTCAGCTCCTAGACAGTGCTAAGCGCACTAGACGTCAGTTGGTAGTTTTGGTAGATTTATAACTTTTTTTTATTAATGTGTAACCCCGGTCTCAATGGGTGGATCAGGATCTTGTACATTATAGATGACCCAACAACTGATGAAGTTAAATTTGGGTGAAGCACCAATGAACACGAGATCCAAACTTTCATTAAAAAACGTCTTTGGGCACAATTTTTCGGTGTCCATCAAAGTGAATTTTTCTTCTGGAAACATATTAGTCATACAATTCATGCCATTAGGATTCCAGTGAAACTAACATAATCGAATTCTGAGACTCAAAAGTTACAAAATGATCACCGAAGATTTCTAGCCTAGTCAGTGTCGACACCCGTGACATCTGTAGACTACTTGAATGACATATATAGTTGTCTCACTAAAAATGTCTCTTTACGCTCTCCTCATCACAAAAAATGGTACCCTGATCCGATGTTGTATTAGTGGTGTGTTAGCACTAGGAATCACCTTCAGATTGCATGGAAGGCAAGCCCAATACCCATCAGGTTATATATGAATGTAAGAGTGTTTTAAAGGGTCAAATGGAAAGAGACTCGAAATGATAATGTTCCAACTCAGAAAACAGGGCTAGCATGCACCAGAAATCAAGGTCTTGGCTAACTTTAATCAGTAATTTGGGAGTAAGTATGAATAGAGGGAAGACTTGAATAAGAGGAATGTAGGGGCTATTGCAAACATTAGGTCTACAAAAGCCTAAGGAAGAAAGTTTCTTAACACAAGATATTATTGAACTTAGAAACTAAGGAAGCTAAATAAACATCATGATAATATAATGATCAAACGACCATGATAACATCACCAAAATCATTCATGTGAATCATTCAAAGCATGAACATTTAGCATAAGAAGCAAATAAGTTGAAAGAGAAACTAATTTCTATTAGCCAAAATGCCTTAAGTCCAGTACATAGCTAGATCACAGTCACTTCATCAAAATATTACAGTCTAAGGGAGCCTTTCTCAACCATCCAAACCTACCAAAACAATTGATCTATCTATTTATGAAAAAAGGGAGGCAACAGCTGGAGGTACGAGTTGGCCTCATTCCCTTGAAAATATCTAAACATTTATTTGATCTAACAACTTATCTAACAACCTATGTGTTGGCCCTTGGGTATGGAATCAAGCAAAGATCAAGGAAGAGGAGGTAAAATGCGAAATTCACAGGAGACATAGTGACTATTATTGGGTCGAAGTAAGAAAAAGAGCAGAAAAGAAGCAATGAAGCCCAAGAAAGCTAGTCGTTGGATGAGGAGATCAGGGATGTCATATAAACAAGGTATATGGATCAAGGAAAAATCAGATAGCGGGAAAATCCACTGTTATCACCACGTGGGAAGAAAGGAGAGACAGGCTGGAAAATCCCGGGAAAAGAGGGTCAAGTTGACCTAGGGTTTTAGACACCTAGGGTTTGTATATCTAGGGTTTTGACACCTAGGTATCAACCTAAGGATGTCGGTGAGGGACTATATTGTATATATAGAGGTCGAGAGGACCTAGGTCGGGTCGGTAATGTTGTTGAGCATTGTTATTGATTTTTGTTCATTGGGAGAATATTGTATTATGAGTGAGAGAAGGGCTGAGAGTAAGAGCCTTCTAGCATTGTAATATCTTCAGCTGGGTGCGAAGATCAAGTCCTGTAGCTGGGTGCGTAGGATGGGGAGAGAAAGAGAGAAGAATAAGAATATATGCTAGCAGAGAGCGTAGACAAGAACTGTAAGCTTTACCTTAATATATCATAAGCACAGTTCTATTTACGTATCCCTAGGGAGAGGGTGAACCATGTATATCTGGTGTTATGTGTGTATGATTGATGATTTATCTTTGTCTTTGATATATTGTTATTGCATTATTGTATTAGATCAGATCTATAGAATTTGGAGTAGATTTTAGTGATAAGTGAGCTAGGTATACTATGGTGTATTGTGTTAAGTGTTGGCACAGGGACAGACCCAGGGTTCAATGCTCAATAGCGCACCAACAAAACCCTAACTACTGGCCCTTTCGGAAACACATGCGAAGTAGATGAAGTCTCACCCGAGGTAGAGGCAAGGGTGGCTGCAAGACTCAGGTATCTTCAACCTTAGCTGGGACACATATCTGTGATTATATCCTTTACAAAGCACTTAGCACCGTTCATTCATCACTTATTCACCCTTATTGTACTTCGCAAGTAAGACAAAACATCACAGAACTTGCTTAGATATAAGATATTTCAGTGCTTAGCAACAAAAAAACATATTAGATCCTGTAGACCAGCACTAAGCATCCTCATACACATCAGATATACTATTCATATACATCTACTGAATCGAAAAGCATAAGAAAATCAATCTAATCATGGAATAGCACTTAGCAAGATAGTGAAAACACAAGAAAGCAACAACACAAAGCATGACACACAGGTTTACATGGTTCACCCCCACCCTGGGGCTACATCCATAAAGTCTTCTTCTTATTTATTAGCTTCGGTCAATCTGATTACAACATAGAGCTCAACTTGTACTCCGCATAGGACATGAGATCTACGTGCACCTTGCCAGATCCTCCTTCCCCGAGTAGATCTAGCACATAGCCTTCTTGCAATCCGTGCACTCAACACTTACAACACTTGCAGTCAGGTCCGCAAGCCCCTTACAATCATGCACAAAGCATTTACATTCGATCACACAGATCTAATTACTAGCACTAAGCCATCGACTCTTCTTACATTGCCTAGATACTTATTTATACTTTACAACATAGGACTAAACATGGGTAAACCCATGGGTTGACATCCCTTTCCCATTACATTAACGCAAAACAATAAAAGGGCCACCAAAAGTGGGCCGAGATCCCATGATCTCTGCTTCGCCTGGTGCTCCATATTTGACAGGGTGTCGATGTCCAAAATCGGTCAAATATGACCAAGTGTTCCTCAAAACTTGGTGAAGGGCCAAAAGGCCCCCAACACTCACCTGTGACTCATCCTGGGTCACTCTGGTCTGATCAGCTCTGCTTTGAATGTCTCAAGCTTGGCCCGAGCTACTTTGACTTGCTGTAGTGCGACAACCTCTTGGTTAGTGAACTCCTGGATCACTGTGTCGTTTACTGGTCCTTTCATGTGTTGTTTTACGGTGATGAAAACTTGTTCAAGCTCGACTACCTGGCTCTCAACATCAGTGAATAGGTGGAATGATTTCTCTTGGAGGGGTTGAATTCGTTGAGAGAGTTCCATCACTTTACTTTGCAACATGTGTACCTGTTGTTGGGTGGTGCGTTGTTTTGGAAATTGCTTCATTCTCTCGACTGGGGTCAAGGCCTTCAGTTGCGCCTATAGCGCATCTATATGTTTCTTTGCTTCTTGGATATGTTCTTCTAATGTCTGCAATTCTGGGTTTTATGTGAGGTTCTTATAAGTCTGGGCGCTTCTAGCGCTCACCTTCTTACATTTCAAAGCCAAGGTTTTTAATATGTCAACTACACTGTGGGAAGTTGCCTCCCTTAGGTCTCTTACTTCTTGTGGAGTCACGGGCATGGTATGAAGTTCCAGATCTGCGATGTGTTGTTGAATTTACTGGATTACTTCTTCAATTTGTGCCACCTGCTATGGGACACGTTCTTCAATTTTCACTTCAATGACCGTCATAGAGCGAAGTGCTCTGTGAACTCTTTCCTGTACTTCAAGTTTCTTTGCTAGCAACTGGTCCTTGCTTTGCTGTAATTGTGCGTTTTCCTCCTCCCACTTCGCTTGTAAGGCAAGATGCTTCTGTTCTACCTTCCTCTGTTGTACTATAAGTGCGCTCTGTACCTATGCCAAAGCCTAGGTGGCTTGCGCTGTGTCTTCTTGGGCTCATTGAAGGCGAACTTCAACTTTCTCGGCGATCTGGCGTAATTGGGTGGGCTCATCAGTTGTTCCTGTTGTTTCAATTGTCAAGGGCATCATAGAAACTACTCTGCTGGACTGGAGTGCCTGTTGTACTTCTTGAAGTTCACCCTTGATCCGGTTGAATACCTCCTCCTACTTCGCTTCTTTCTTTTTTGCGATTTCTAATAAGGAATCAGTCAATGCAACGATCAAGAAGTCGAAGTCATCTTATGTGAGGGTGGTCTTAAACGTAGTCCGGGTGGCCTTAGATTTCTTTCGAGATGAGGGATTTGGTGGGGTAATATTCCTTTTCTTGGAGGGTTACTCCTCCTCTCTAGGTGAAGTAACCTCACCTTTGTTTTTCTCAACTTCTGTGCCACCTAGTTCTTCACCATCACCTCCCTTCGCAAGTGAGATCGAAGTAGTCTTCGTGGATTTTCTATGGATATCTTGAACTTCCACGTCCTTCTTAGTCTTTTGCGGTCCAGGTGTATCCAGCATTGCTTCAGGGCTATCCAGGTCAGACATCTCTGTGGGGTCCGCTGGAACAAGGAGGTCCACCAACCATTCCTTGGTAATCTGCTCCAAGTCTTCTTTTGTCAACTTATAGTATGAATGGAGTTGTTGTTTGTGCTCATCAGCATGCGCTGTGATATAGGTGAAGTGGCGGTCTGTGCTGAATTTGATCAAAGGTCTAAACCTATGAAGTGTGTTTGGTGTGATGAGCAGTGTAGACTGGATTTCATTCTTCAATTGATTGTAATAAGCGTGGAAGACGACATTGGACTGCCACTACTTGTTCATGTCACTTGAGTACCACAACGTACAAAACTTCATGGCTAGTGGTTCGAAGGGTTCTATCTCCAGAAAAGTGGTACCTTCTGGTAGCTCCCAAGCGATGAAAGCAATGAGTATAAGAAACTAACTAAATTGGAACTCATACCCTTGGTCCTGCGCTTGTCTACAGTCAAGATCAAGTTGATTTATAAGGTACTTTGCCGAGTTCATTTGTAGTCCCTCCATGCACTTCCCTGCAAGGTCAACTACAAATCCAGTCACCTGTGTGGGTCTAGTTTTGTGGAATAAATTCCCTGCTATCTCCTGGAAACTGAGGCACACTACTGCATTCTCGATGGAGGCTACGTTGTAGCCTTACGTGCCCTTCTCTACATCGCCATATGTGTCTTTTATTCTTTGGGTGAGAGTGTGATCTACAGTCTTTCCAGGGTAAAAATCATGTGGGTCAGGGCCCTGCATGCTTAGCCCTTTGATTTGATTGATCAGAATCAGATCCACCGTGATGCAGTGGTCCAACCATAATTATCCTCCATGGTAGCAGGACAACAACAATCTGACGCATGAATTCACTTCCTGATGCCTCCCAAAATGTGGAATCTTCATTACATTGAGGAGGGTTGAATTTGCGAGGTTATGGGTCCATTGCTGAGGGATAATTTTTGGGTTCCTTCCTTTTTTGATAGTTAAGTACTTGTGCGGGGCTAGAATACTGTAAACCTTGTGATCTCCAAGGTTAAAACCACTAAATTTTAGTGTTGTGAGCTTATCCCGGTCAACATGAATTGCGCACACCCCTTTCGAGAGGTACGCAGTGACCACAACATAGTCGAAGTCTCTGGGTACAGTGTCTCGATTCACTGTGCCGCTAAGTGGTGGGATATACTTAGGTAAGATACGTAGGATCATCTTCACAGTGGCGAAGTCGTTTCCGATCTTAGATCATCTTTCCAAAGGCAGTCAGGATGGTCTTGCTCAAGTAGTGGAGGGGGAAGCTGGCAATTCTCCCGAGGATGATGCCTGTACACCTGTAGACATTCCTCTCTCTCACATGACTCTCTCAGTCATTAAGTCAATTAAAACTTCTTCAACGATTTTCTCAGCAGTGTTGAGCTCGTCCGACATACAAGCTTGGGTCAGCTAGCTCGGGTGCAAAGAGAATTCAGAGACTACAGTGAATAGTATGGGAACAAGGCAATGATCTCAGGGTGAGTTAATCTCAGGTTTCATGATCAAATTCTCACTTAGCAAAAAGTATTCTCGATATGTGGCACGATGGACTAAGTAGGAAAACTTAGTAACGGTTTGCTAGAAACGATTATGATCCTTCATTAACTCTTGTTCGACCCATTATGGCGTGTTTCAACTGTTGGATGACGAACCTTTATTTATTTTCTTCCCGTTCGGAGTGGAAGTCGAACAGATATATCGGCCCCAATGGCTATATTTATTCATCATGGCGAAGTACTCTATGTCGTTGTTATGATATCTTGATGAAGCTCCAATTCTGCAATTTTTCTGTCTGCGAAGTATGCTCTAGAACCTCTTGTAACCTTACAGTATTATCCCTTTTCTTTCTTAACTTTCTAGCCTTCGTCCCAGTGAGATTTGTCTCAGTAATGCTTTTACCATTCTGATGCTTATCTTCCATGGTCTTAGTTACTTCACGCTGTTGAAAGTCTTTCCTAGGGTTCCTGGATAATACTTCTTCTGTATCAAAAATAAGTAACTCAATCTTCTGCGGATCCTCTAGTGTTCTCTTAGCCTCGACATCAGAGTTTCTAATATTAAATATCTGTGATCTTCTCTTCTGTTCTTCAATCAAGTGCGCGGTCCTTCTGGTCATAAAGTCTTTTAACTCTTGCTTCTTCTGTTCCAAAACTGCTTCTTCCTCTTTTCATCTGGCTTGTTCTCTATCAATCCAAGGTTTTCCTATGAGCATGGTAAATGGGGCGCTATCTTCAACAAATTTAATAATATCAAATTCTTCCTCTGTCGAAGTTCCATTGACAGTCATAGGTATCCGAGTGAGCCTTCCACATAGGTTTACTAGATTTCCTCTGAATAAACTTGTTCCTCCTAGGGAAGGGATCATGGCAGGCTTTCCTATAGATTACTAAGTTCTTTCTGGCATAATGTTCACTTGTGTTTATTCATCCATAATACAGTCAATGTCAAAGTCCCCTATTCTTTCTTCGACTTTCTCCTTTTCTTTGAAGATCTCTAATAGCCTAACATGTCGGTGGTCATTCAAGGTGTCTTTCATTTGTAGCAATATATTTTCTTATTCCTTCTGCGTTTCTACTATTTATGGATCTGCCTTAGGGTTTTCTTCATTCAGATTCATTCTTTCAAGCTTAGCAATCATTCTAGGGCAATCCAACACTTCATGGTCCAATTCTTTGCAATAGAGACAACTAGGTCTTCCACCAGGGAATTCCTTAGCAAGATGTCCCAGTCTTCTACAACTGTAACAGAGGGTTAACCCTCTCTTTCATTTAAATGTTCCCCAACTTCTTCTGTACTACACAAAACTCTTTCTAGGATCCTGCATTCACTTGTTAGTCCAGATGTTCTTTCTATGCATGAGTATAACATATCTATCATTATACTTATCAAATCTATTCATATCAAACTTTCTTTCATCTATTAATGCCCTAGTTTTGAAGCTGGGATAGAATCTATCAAACATGCCTAGATCCATGCTTTAGAAACAAAAAATTTCACTTATCTTACTTCTACAGAGCACAAATCTTTCAGATCTAAACACTTTTGACTATTCTTACCTTTATTAGAGCACAGAGCTTACATATCTTACCTCTTTTATGCAGATATGACTTCTTTCTTTGAAAAAATTCCACTTTTACTTTTCTTAGAGCATAGAGCGTTCAAATCTCACTTCTTTTCTTTGGATCTGATCTTCCTTTCTCTAGATCTGACCTTATTCCTGGCACAAAGCTTCACAAGTAGAGTAAAAATCTGCGCACTAGGGCAATAGATCTTCGCACAGAGCTTTCTTTTGCACAAAATTTCTTCTTCCTCAGTTCCTAGCAATGATAGTTTCAGGTCCCGGCAACAGAACCATTTGTTGGCACAGGGGAAGACCCAGGGTTCAATGCTCAAGAGCGCACCAACAAAACCCTAACTATCGACCCTTTCGGCAACACCTATGAAGTAGATGAAGTCTCACCTGAGGTAGAGGCAGGGGTGGTTGCAAGACTCAGGTGTCTTCAACCTTAGCTAGGACACAAATCTGTGATTATATCCTTTATAGAGCACTTAGAACCATTCATTCATCACTTATTCACCCTTATTGTACTTCACAGATAAGACAGAACATCGCAAGACTTTCTCAGATATAAGATATTTTAGTGCTTAGCAACAACAAAACATATTAGATCCTGTAGATCAGCACTAAGCATCCTCATACACATCAGATATACTATTCATATACATCTACTGAATCACAAAGCATAATCAATTCTATCTAATCATGGAATAACACTTAGCAAGATAGTGAAAACACAAGAAAGCAACAACACAAAGCATGACACACAGGTTTACATGGTTCACCCCCACCCCAGGGCTACGTCCACAAAGTCATCTTCTTCTTTATTAGCTTCGTTCAATCTGATTATAGCATATATCTCAACTTGTACTCTGCATAGGATAGGCGATCTGTGCGCACCTTGCCAGATCCTCCTTCCCCGAGTAGATCTATCACAGAGCCTTCTTGCAATCTATGCACTCAACACTTACAACACTTGCAGTTAGGTCTGCAAGCCTCTTACAATCATGCACATAACATTTACATTCGATCACATAGATCTAATTACTAGCACTAAGCCATTGACTCTTCTTACATTGCCTAGCTACTTATTATACTTTACAACATAGGCCTAAACATGGGTAAACCCATGGGCTAACATCCCTTTCCCATTACATTAACCCAAAACCCTAAAAGGGCCCCAAAAGTGGGCCGAGATCCCATGATCTTTGCTTCGCCTGGCGCTCCATCTTTGACAGGGTGTCGATGTACAAAACTGATCAAATAGGTGTCGATGTACAAAACTGATCAAATATGACTAAGTGTTCCTCAAAACTTGGTCAAGGGCCAACATTAAGATCAACTTGATATTCCCCTAGTTGTAGACATCTCTTTCCTGCAACCCCCCATAGCTACTTCGGGTGAGACTGCATCTGCTTCGCAGGTGTTGCCGAAAGGGCCAGTAGTTAGGGCTTGTTGGTGTCCTCTTGGAGTGAACCTTGGGTCTGTCGCTGTGCCAACAAATGGTTCCGTTGTCGGGACCAGAATCTTCGTGATGGACTGTCAAGGTGGTTCCCATCGAAGACAAAGATTCAAAATTGGATGGACAATCAAGAGAGGGACTTTGTTGAAGCCAAAAACAAGAACCCTAAGCTAAGTACTGAATATTTGCTACAAAGATACATTTTCACCGACATCCATGAGATCTTCTTTGGAGGAATCCATCAGGAGTTGTTTGAGTGGTTGGCTAGGTTAGTTGATACCTAGTTCGAGATCAGGTCTAGACCCCCTGTGGTTTGGACGTCGACACTGATCCAAAAGGTTAAAAGATTCGAAAACAGTGTATCCAGAGCAGTAGATCATTGGTTTGATAGTACCATTGTGTAAATTCTAACCTTGTACAATATCTACTGCAAACTGATATTTAGAAAAGAACAGAAAATATACAATGGCAAATACAAACATTACACAAAGATTTTTCACCTGGAAACCCAAACTGGGAAAACCAACATATATTATATTCATACATTGTGTTACATTGTTTACAATACAATATACATATAGGAGCCAGCGGCATCCAAAACCCTAACCCAATGACCTGGATTAGTCCAAAACCCTAATTCCTTAACCGGAAATAGAAAACCATCGGCAAAAAACCATGTGCTGAAAAACCACCTAATATCATGTGGTCCCGGAAATATGTCGTCTCGGCGGAAATATGTCGTCCCAAAAAAAAAAAAATCGGGGGCTCTGCCCCCCTGCACCCCCCCTCTAACCCCCTTGCATTCCCAGCGCAGACGCTCATACACTACTACTCGTGCAAAGAATATAACACATACCCAACATTATCCCACTTGTTGTTTTCTTTGCACACAGGGGTTTACATGGTTACATAGTCAACAATCCAGGGCAACAATGCCCATGGATCCTCTACACCAAGAGAACTTCTCAGTTCTCACAGATTTTGTTAATGAATCTGCAACATTCTTCAAAGTGTCCACCTTCATCAGTGATACTTTCTTTTCTTCA
>SNQJ01S0002887.1:241746-253442 GCA_010110895.2 Picea sitchensis | reverse complement strand
AATTCACTAAAAATTGGCACACTTTCACTCACACACAAAAGTCACTTATCACTCACATAGCTTCTTCTTGAAACGTGGAGGTCAAAGTAAGTTTACTCCAAAGGGATTCTGAAAATACCCCACCCTTTTCTTGACGAGACTATCCACTCCAATTTTTAATCAACGAGGTTAGTTTTCACCCCCAACCTCCCAAAACAAATACATCTAGTTTTCCTCCACATGAGGTGCCAAAATAAATTTTTTAGTCTAGGTAGGATTTCGGGGATAGGCATCCAAATAACTCCCTGTTATCTGGTTCTCACATTGTCAAAACCATAGAGGTTGTCAAATAGGGAACTGAAAATCCTCCAAGTCAAGTGTTCCAATACCATAAGGCAGGGAGATACCCGTGAAGGGTTGAAGGTTGAGGTTCGGTTGTTCTGTGTGTCCCCCCTTGAGGCACCCACCTCTTGGACAGGATCCAACCCGTGACCTATTTCTTAGGCCGAAAATCTAAATGCCGCACTTTGACAGAGGTACCTAGTGACCAACTTTAGGACATCTACCCAGGTGGTAATTGTGGGTTGCAATTGCACCTTGATTGAATTTTTTGTGGCTATTGGGAAATATCGTCAGCTCTTTCAGGATATGCCCCCTTGACCCCTCATTATAACCAATTATTTCATCCTTCACTAGTTTCTCTTCCAGTGACTTCAGACCCCACTATTGAGTACTATTGGAAGGTCCAGTGCTATTTGAGAGGAAGGACGTTACATCTTCTAGGACACGAGCATTTTCTTTCTTTTGATTCCCCATGTGGACAAAACCCACTTACCCACATATATGCTTCTTTTTCAAAACATTTTATGTATGATGCTCGTCTGATTATAGTTTGATTTGGATATATATATTGTGTAAACATTCAACACAAAGGCTCTTGTTTCTATATTACTCTCACCACTCTTTGCAGACATTCACACAGCTAGTCTGACATCATAGGGGAACCACAGAACCCCCATCGTTCACGACGCTTGCTAAACCTCCCTCCTATCTTAGGGGGAGTGTTTGGTCGTGCCCGCTCATCGACACCTCCTTCACACACTCCTGTGAGTGCTACTGTTTTAGGATCAACTCTTCTTGGTTCTACATTACTTGGGTCCACTTCCTAAGGTCATCCGTTCACTCGCTCTCCTTTACACGGACTTAGAGGACCCACTTCCTCTCAAGGAGGAAGCACCAACCCACCTAGCCCCCCTCAAGGGTCAGGTTTACAACACACTCACACCATGGCCGGAGCTAATCCTCCACCCCCACTGCAGATGCCACATTTGGCCTCTCTCAACATACTGGATCTCAGCAAACTCACCAATGATCCTATATTGCATGATCCCTCATGGCCCGCAATGCCCACCAAACTACCTTCGGACATACCAAAGTTTGAAGGAAAGGCAGGCGATGACCTTGCCAACCATGTCATGACCTTTCACCTATGGTGTTCCTCCAATAGCATTATGGATGATTTCATCAGACTACGATTATTTCAACACACACTTACTGGCCCATCGGCCAAATGGTATGTCGAAGAAAAATCAGGGTCCCACGCAACTTTTGAGTCATTGGCCAAAGCATTCTTGACATTCTTCCAATTACCCATCCACCACGACAATGGTCTAGAACTACTTTCTAATTTCAAACAAACCTCAGCCACACATATCGCTGACCACATTCACGAGTGGCATAGGTGACGTAGTTTGTGCAAAGCAGAAACCACCAAGCAACAGTGTCTCAATTGGTTTCTTAGATCACTTGTCTCTCTCCTCGGTAAGGATGTAGCTTCCACCTTCCCTCAATCTGAAGAGGAAGCCATCAGTAAGGCCCAACATTATGAACTCATCTATGCATGGCCAGGATACTTATACACTGTACTTCCTGATCTTCCAAAACCTGTGCCATTTGGCCAAGACAAACCCGGAATGTCTCACTTAGCAGACAGACTAATTGGTGCCACCACTCATCACGGTCCACAACCCCAACCACCACCGATGTGTGGAACACCTCAATACACGCCGGAATATGGGGGCACTTCTTATTACCCCCCACCCCCTTATCAACAGCCATACCCTGTTGCTATACCTCCACCCATCAGTGGACCACCGCCAGCACCCCCCATACATCCACCTATCCCAACAAACACTGGTACCCCCTCCACCTCATCTTATAGTACTAGCGAAAGAGCTACACCTTCCTATGTACCTTATGGATCGATACCACCACAGAATCCATACTTCCCATTTTCTGGTCATCCACAACCCATGGCTCCCCCACATCCTCATGTGGGGGTGAATTTTGTTCAACCCTCTGTCGTTCAATAATACCAAAATTTTCAACGGTTGAATATGGCCAATCCAACCCATCCATCGAACAATGCCAAGAAGAAAGGATGGAATAAGAACAACAACAACCTAGGTCAAGGCGGGAATCAACCCCAACAGAACCAACCGACAGGGGGAAACCAATACCAAGACCCCCAAGGGGGCATGAATACCAATATACCACACCAAGAGAAGAACAACAATCTTCGAACTAACTTTCCTTGCGCCATATGTAATGAGTATGGACATTACACTCATCATTGCCCCTAAATTCCTGACCTCCAATGGATGAGGGCATCCATGCACTCACAGATCCCTCTGACACCAATTGCCCCTCAGCAGGCCCCACAACAATACATGCAACAAATCCCCCCAGCCGTACTGCAGAACCCCATTCCATACCAAGGTATGATGAACACCCAACCAGTGATCAACCCTGCCCCACCACAAATGGGGCAATATGCAACCCCCCACTCAACCCAGTAATTTGGTTGATCGTAGTATCCTCCTCACCAGTGAAGAAATTCTTCTCCAAACTCACAATCGTCAATATGGTATGCCTCCTGACGCTACCCCAACCACCTCATAAACATGGCCAGTTACCACAGGACAACCATTGATGATTCCATGTCCTAACGCGGAACCCATTCCTTGCATACCACGTATGCCTTTACGATGGAATGTGCACAACCCTCATGCTAAGGCTGCTCATAATTATAGTCTAGTTAATGACTTAGCCCAGTCTCTCGCAGCCATATCTGTATTGGAGGTCCTCCAAACCTGCCCATCATAGAGAAAATCCTTGCTTTCTGCCTTGGGGGCAATCAACACAGCTGACACCCAACTGATCACATTTGATTCAGATAACGGAGAACCATGTCTTCCCGCCCAAGTAGCCTTCCAGATACTAGTTAATATCTGGAACACCACAGTTTATCGGTGTATCATTGATGAAGGTGCATCCACCTGCATCATGTCTAAAGACGTATGGCAGAAAATTGGCTCCCCTGAGCTAGTACCCTCTACCATCACCCTTCGATCTTATGACGGTTGACAAACATCTTCCAGAGGGCTTTGTCAAAATGTCCCCATAGAACTTGGGGGCAAAACCATCCTCATTGACATTGAAGTTATCGATGCCCATCTTGATTACAATATCTTGTTCGGATGCAACTACATGTATGCTATGAAGGCGGTCGCCTCTTCTGTGTTTCGTACGATGATGTTCCCCCATAATGGGAATATCGTCACCATCAACCAACTTACACATTACGAGCTTAACCATTCCACCAACATCGATAACATCCTCCCCCTTGTTCATGTTAGCCCGAATGATTTTCTAGTTGCCAACAATGGCCCTAGATTATTCCAAGACCCACCCATGTTGGACACTTGTCAGGGAACACCGCCATTCCTAAACCCATCATTTTCAGCACAAGTGTGTGTAGTTTCCTCTAAAGGAACTGACATGGAGGATACCCTTCCTCCTAGGATGACTTCTATCATATCTGATGTCCCACTAGTCGTAAATCTCCCCCCTCATGAGCCTCCTGCGAACTCATCGACTCCACCAGTTCACGAGTTCACCTCTCCCCAGGGACATATCCCAGTCTGGGAGACAGTTCCCCAAGCCATTACTCAAACCCCCTTCTTTTACCCTCCACCAGACATATAAGCTTTCCAAGTAGCCACAATGCTTACTCTCCCTAATATGGTGTTGGCAATTCTAGTTTGGTATTTACATCCACCAGAGATGGTTCCTCAACCATCCCTCCCCCCCCAAATGGACAGAATCCCCATGACGATTCCCATACTTACTCCCACCATACCCTCTACAACCCCACTCGCTAACCTCCCTGCCATGGTTGGGGGCAGGTGAAAGAAGAAGGAGCCCACAACTTCACTCCCCCCACGCATACAACCTCCTTGCGTGCTATGTGAGAAAGATGGACACCCAACCCACAAATGCCCATCTCTACCTGAGTTACAGAACCTAATTCCCCTCAATCCAACACCATCACCACTCGCCACTATAGCAAGTACTGCCGCTACCTCCCCTAACTCAAGTAGCAAAGGACTACGCACCAAATTTGCTTGTGCCATATGTTCAGATTATAGCCATTATACACCCCATTTCCCATCTATCCCATACATCCACCACACATTAGTCGCGACATGCCACACATATCTTCCTGATTTTCCTCCGACACTCCATACCAAGGCTCCTATGAATGTGATTCATTATACTTCTTCATCATTCCTCGAGCAAAGGGGAAGTACATGTCCTCCCCCCAAATTACTGCCTGATCGTCCATAGTGTCAGTAACACTAGGATGGCATTATGGACCCACCATCCATATCTAAGCCCTTTTCCCACTTTCATTTTTTGATCAACGAGTCCATAAGCTCTATCTTCCGAACCACCTTCGTCCTCTTATACAAACGTTTCCATCTGGTGATCATTTTCCCATTTTCCTGACGGAGCATCTGCCCATGACACACTCAGGTACACATGCACATATTCAAAATTATCAAATAAATGCTCATATGTTCAATTCTCTTCAGATATTGTTCACGTCGGGTATTTGGTTTTCATGTGTGCAGGTACTTGGTCATCATACATAAACACAACCCCTTCAGGTATATACTCAGTACTGGCATGTAGCCATTCCCTCTGAATATCACTTACATTTCTAGTCACACCCTCTGACATTTTCCTCTAGGATCCCCATTTCTAGCTCTGCAGTACCAACACCTCCATTTGCATCTTCGGTACTGTCGCCCGGTAGCACTCTTACCCACATGAGTTGTCCCATTCATAGCACCCTTTTTCACTTTTGACACTCATGCTATTTTTTCAAAAAACCCTTTAGGGATGAGAGTCCCGATAGTCTTACATCATGTCGCGAATCAGCCACATACTCCTTCTCCTCATTTTTGCTAGCTTTCCCAATGGACTCCCATATTATCTCTTCATGATTCTATTTTTGGACTGCACCTCTGCAGTATCATGAACTCTCCGTTTCATCCACAATCTATTTGCCCATCTGCAAATTTCCCTTCATTTTGCCTACCTCATACAGAAACCCACCCATGGGGCCCCCACCCTCCATCAGTTCTCTGAGCAAATTATGCCCTACCCGGGCCAACCATATCACATTGGGGCACCCGTTTCTGTATTTGTACACTTATCCCAAATTATTCTTTATTTATTGTACAAACGACTTTGTTTCCAACAGTTACATTACCCCTTTTGTCGTCACCTTTGGCGACCTGCTTCCCTCTTTTTGGCCAAATGCAACCCATGTCACCCTTGGTTGGCGCACTACTTATCATCTACCCTTGCCGGCATCATCCATATCTTCAGAGTACCCCACAAGCCACTTACCTCTGCCATCTTCATTTGTTCACCTTGTCCCACCTCTGGTACAACTTATCCCCGATCTTGCCATCCCTCTAACACCAGACCTCATTGAACGGTTGCAGCCACTTTTTATCTCACACATACTCCAACCAAGCGCAGTCCTGAGTCTTCCCACATATTGACTTCATCCATGTACCTCCTCCACTTCCTCACCTCACCTAGTAGATTTCATGAATCCATTTGCTTCTGGGAATCACGTCCCCCTTTTTGTCGACATCAACACGGTTTCCAGAAGGGCGACAGTATCTTGATTCTCATTATCCACTCAATGAGAGATCTCGGACGGCATAGGGTGAAACACCATTACTCCCTGCTGTCGTTGACCCCCATAAAATTTGATGCCAACACTTTCTCATGTTACGGTGGGTCTTACTTTGTGACTATTGCAGTTAGTTCTTTCATTTGCCGAAGACCTCTGAACTTGGCAGGGCTATCAATGCCCACATAATCGCTGCTACTTATTACCGCGATCACTGCCTACTATTCAGAGTATGTTCATTTGCAGAATTGTCTTCTTCCTTTATTACGACCACCCCCGAGGGCGCTGCAGTTGTCTACACCAACACTTCAGTCATCTTTTTTCAGAGTTACATAACACGAGCATGGGGCATGCCCGCCTCGTTTGTACACAGTTTTCTATTTTACACACCTCATGGAAGATCGGGTCCTACCGGTTCCTTTTTCCCTCCAATGGATTGCTCTGGACGATCCCACTATTGCTCTCTCTTACAACAACATTCTCAGTAGAAGAAACATTGATGGATTTTGACTATACGTATGCTCCTAACCTCATCCATCAGAGGGCATCTATTATCACTGAAATTTTGTCCGCACATGGTTACAAGAACTCAACATCGTCAAACAGTGATGAAGTCATCCATGGACCTGAATCAGTACTAAAACATTCAAAATAAGGTCAAAAACTATACAAAGTAGTGAAAAATTGAAGAGCTCTATGTAGATATTGTGCACAAACGCATGCGCGAAACAGGAACGCATAAATCACGCACATGCGCACGATGCGCGATTTTTATCGCAAAACATTGCGTACCTGCTAAATGACGCATTTATGAGAGTGGTCGGCCTCCCACCCACTTATGGTTCAGCTCCCAATCCGATTTGACCCTCAAATCTGGACTGGATCCGACTGGTGGGTTGGTCAAAGACCTAAGAATGCCCTAATTGGCCTCTTTTCACACTACAAAGAAGTTAAACAATAACCCAAATGAAGGCTATAAAAATCCATGGATGCACCCCATTTTCTCAAGGAATTCAAAGTAATGTTATGCTTCCTCTATTGTCTTGAGGACTCCATCCTTGACAAAGAGCATATTGGCACGATTACATTAGGCAATCCATCTCACCCATTGAGTGGATTTGTAAAGAGTTCTTTCATCATTTTCCATTTTTCTTTTGTTGTAAGAAGAGCTAGCTAGTGGGGGTCTAAGAGCCCTCCCTTGGAGGAAGAAGGGACTCATAGTCCCCTTTCTTATTGGTGCTTTGTTTCACTAATAGATCAGCCTCAACATTGGTGACATGGGTCTTATGGTTCTTTTTGTTTCTATGTCCCTATGCTCATGAATTTAGTTTTTATTGCATCTCTTAGTTTAATTCTTAATTGTAGTTTTTATTTTCTTTCCCTAACTCTTTTCCTTGTAGTTGTCCTGCTCAGCAGACCCAACTGAGCTTGCAAGCACCTCTATTTTTCTCACCAAGGTGACGAAAGAGGCACAACAACTGGGAAATCAGAGTAATCAGATTCATTAGAGTCCTTAGAGTGTTACTACTAGCAGTTCAACATCTACTCAGACATGAAACCCATGTAGCTCTATGGCGGATGAGATGAGGTTCCCTATCTTTAGAGGGGATGGATTTGAATACCCAGATCAACACTGGTTCCTGTGTGAAGCTGCGTGGAATATTAAGAATGTAACTGATGAGGCTATCAAAAGAACCCAGTTCATCACTACTCTTAGAAATCACGCAATGAGATGGTACATGAAGCTTGTCCAAGGACTTGCACAACCCCGACCATTGAATGAGATCAAGAATGTGATGATTGAAGAATTCAAGAAACTCAAATCAGAGTCACAATGTATTACAGAGCTGAAGGAGATCAAACATAAGGTTGTCGAACCTGTCTGGGAATTTGATTAGAGATTCAAGACCTTAACAGGTCGATTAACTTTTAAGATCCCAGATAAACAGAACAAATAATGGTTCATTGTCGCGTTGTTACCCCACATCAAAGTTCCTCTGATGTAACAAAAAATTGCTTCGCAGTCTGAGGCGCTGGAGATCGCCATGAATCTTGAATCAACCCCTATAGGAGAATCCAATTCAGGTATGAGCCAGATCTTGGGCCAACTAACCAGTTTGTCTTTATAGGTCGAAGACATAAAAAAGGATAAGGGAAAGGACAAGAGAGAAGACATTTGGTGTGTTAGATGCAGATTAGAGGGCCATGATAAGGAACAATGCCCTGTATTTCATGAATATCTGGCCTTAGGAGCTCTGAGCCCCTTGAAGCAAGTCACATTTCCATGGTGTGAAGTATGCAGAAATTGACATCGCCTTGGTGAGTGCTATTACATGCAGAAGTATGCTCAGACACCTGCAAACCTATATTGCACCTTTTGTAAGCCAGTAAGGCATGATGATAGAGACTATAGGGCCTATGACCTCATGCATGAAAGGCCAAGAGATGTATACAAGATCCAAGGCGAAGTACAACAAGAAGGAAACTCAACGTAGTACAACTCCCTGGGAAGAGGAAACTTCAATCTTCATGGTGGATACAAAGGAAAAGGATGAGGAGGAGGAATGGGCCGAGGCCGAGGACATATAATTTGTTATAACTGCACACAGCCAAGACATCTAGCAAGGGATTGTCAGGACCCTTTTACTAGCAATTATAGCAATTCTTTTTAACATGTTATAGAAGATTACCCTATGCTACAGGCTAAGCTTCAAGAAAATCGAGGACCTCAGCGGAACCCACAAGTGCAGTCGATATATGTTGAACCTCATGGAGAAGACCCGAGAGTCATTTTTATTACTCGAGGAGGCACTATTAAAGGAGACTATAGAGTGACCCAGGGAAAGACTACAAAAGACTCAGGAGTCAGAAAATCTGTGGAGAAGACTCAAAATTTTGATGCCAAGAAAGAAAGACGAACATTTGAAGATGCAAGGAAAGAATTCAGAAGATATCAAGGCTCATCAACAAGAACATGGCCATAAGTAAGAGAATATGGAATGCCACCAGTATTCGATCAGTCTTCTTCGACGAGAGAGGGAAAAGAGGTAAGCAAGATCATGGAATTTCTATATACTTGTATTAAGCTAATCTAGGATGAAAACGCTGTAAGGGAACTTCAGACTTTAATCAAGAAATACGAGCTAGGAAAGATAGACCCCTTGATGAATAGGGAAGTACACCAAATTGGGAAAAGGAGAAGGACAAACAAAGAATTACACTTGAATGCTCAGATAGGAGAGTATGACATAGATTATGTGGTCCTCGACTTAGGGTCGGAGGTTAATGTCATGACAAAGAAAAATTGGGCACTGATGGGAAAATTGAAGTTAGTATATTCCCCTATAAGGCTTAGGATGGCTAATCAGCAAGCTGTCAACCCATTTGGATGACTGGATCATGTCCCTGTGGACATCGACGGAGTGAGGACCTTTGGAGATTTTGAGGTCATTGAAATTGTTGATGACAACTGCCCTTACCCGACGCTATTAGGAATTGATTGGGCCTTCAACAAATCTACTATTGTTGATTTGAAGAAGAGACATATGACATTTGAAAGAGATGTCCTAAGGGTCATTGCACCTTTAGATCCAGATGAAGGTCAGAGATACATAGAACCCATCAGAGAATAAGACCATGCATATGAATTGGAGAATATCTACAAACTGACAGCCAGACAACAAGATTACATTAATCCTATGGCTGATGGGAATATTACCTAGTGGAGTGACAATGTATGCTCATCGGACTCAGAAGAAGCACTGGAAAATTGGAAAAATCAGATGTATGAAGTATCCACAAGAAGGTGTGCCAGGCCGACCAAAGAAGTTCGTTGGATTGGTACAACGGTGTGCAAATTACCCACCGTTGATGGTTTGAATTCATTATAGACCTTCTTGTTGGAATTTGAAGCAAGTGTAACAAAGAAACAAAGACTGTTGGAAATGGATGAGGCCGTAAAAGCTACACCAACAAGATGGTGGGGGATGCACAAAAGCAGTATTATAGACTGGGTACAATGTCGAACCTTGATGATAGCACGGTTCTCATCCCAGGTAGAAAGATGTGAAGTGAGATACATAGGTAAAAGCTTCCCAAAGGAACATGCACGGAGCTATGAAGAAACCTGGAGTGATATTCCACAAGAGAAATGGGTGCACAAATTCATCAACACGCTGAACACCAAACATATCAACTGGTACCTTCAAGCGGAGCTATGCCTCATCACCATAGATTGGAAAGGTATGACTCAGAATTTTGTAACTACATTTTTATTTGAAAGTCAATATCCTTCAGTAGACTAGACACTATAGATTCTGAGACATAAAGTATTTGAAGAAGAATCTATCGTTCCTTTGGAACAAGAAGAGGATGAGTGGACTGTGCCTCTCTAGAAATTGCAGGGTTGTTACAACATTAATGCAGATGACGATGATGATCCAAGGAAAGTCAACATCATTGAGACAGAAGGCCAAAGAGATGTGAAAGGACCAGGAGTTGAGCTACCATTTATTGGTCAACCAATCAATATTACAAACGTCAACATTGGGACAGAGGAAACACCGAAGGTTTCCAATGTCGGAGATTATTGGGATGTTGCTACCATTGACAAGATAACAAAGTTGTTGCACGAATATCAGAACTTGTTTCCAACCAAGTTCACTGATATGAAGGGAATCAAGGGACCTTTGGGAGAGATGAGGATACCTTTGAAACCAGATGTGAATCCAGTCAAGCAAAGACCTATAGATTGAACCCTAAGTATAAGGAAAAAGTGAAGCCTGAGCTCGATAGAATGCTGGAAGTAGGTATTATCGAACCTGTCGAAGAGTCTGAATATATTAGTCCTATGGTGGTGCAAGACAAGAAGACAAGAGAAATCAGTATTTGCATAGATCTCAGGAAGTTGAACGATGCTTGCCTACATGACCCCTTCCCTACACCATTCACTGACGAAGTGCTAGATAATGTGGGAGGCTAGGAGGTGTATTCTTTTACAGATGGATTTTCAGGATATCATCATATCCGAATTGCCAAGGAGGATAGCCAGAAGACCACATTTGAAAGAGAATGGGGATATTACCAATATACAGTGATGCCATTTGGACTAAAGAATGCCCCAGTCATCTTCTCCAGGGTGGTGGTTGAAGCATTTAAAGAATTTTTGCATAAATTTTTAGAAGCATATTTTGATGACTAGACTATGTTTAGTTTGTTAAAAAACCATATTGAATGCCTAAGACTAATGTTGGATAAGTGTAGGCACTGTCAAATTGCTTTGAATCTGAAGAAGTGCATCTTCTTCTCACCATTTGGAGTGTTGTTAGGCATATTGTGTGTAAGAAGGGACTGCCGGTAGATCCCTCTAAAATTGATATTGTTGTTGACCTGCCACCTCCTACTTCAGTCAAACAAATGTGCACTACACTAGTGTTGGATCATGTTGTCATTGATGCCAATGGTTTGATTACTTGGGAGATTGTTGGATCATATGTCATTGATGTAAATGGTTTGGTTTTATTGATGTCATTGGTTGATGTCAAGTAATTGATTGATATGATTCCCTTGATGAGAATGCATAGATGAAGATGGATCAATGAGTTGTCATTGATACATGATGAAGATGGATCGATGTGGTTCCATTGGTATATGATGCATTGTT
>SNQJ01S0002887.1:221436-241736 GCA_010110895.2 Picea sitchensis | reverse complement strand
AATGGTTATAAATGACAACAATGGGTAATGAATAAATGTTGAATGCTAATTGATGAGTTTTTGTGCAAGAGGGAAGTTTTGGGAAAAAGAACCCCACACTCATTCACCCCCCCTCTAAGTGTGGTAGGTGTGTCCAACAACTAGGACATACTGGATATTATAGAAAATTCATTAAAGGATACACCCATATTACAACACCTATGGAGAAGTTGTTGAAGAAAGACTATCAATTTAGTTGGACAGAAGAATGCCAGCAGAGCTTAGACACACT
The DNA here is from genome assembly GCA_010110895.2 of Picea sitchensis. Classification (NCBI taxonomy): domain Eukaryota; kingdom Viridiplantae; phylum Streptophyta; class Pinopsida; order Pinales; family Pinaceae; genus Picea; species Picea sitchensis. The sequence continues at coordinate 241,465 of SNQJ01S0002887.1, read as the reverse complement.
AAAACAAAAGATGGTTATTGCACCCATTTTGGTTTTCCCCGATTGTACTAAAGAGTTCCATGCGCATGTTGATGCATCGTCCATTGAATTGGGAGTTGTGTTAGCATACTCGGGAACAGGAGACATCGATCACCCATTATCCTTTGCTAGCAGGAAGTTATCCATAATAGAAATTAACTACACCACCACAGAGAGAGAAGGATTGGCCATGGTGTATACGCTACAAAAAATTTTCCACTACTTATTGGGAGGACACTTTAAAATGTTCATAGATCACTCAACGCTGAAATACCTAGTCAACAAGCCAGTACTGGGGGGGTGAATATGCATATGGATTCTGTTGTTTCAAGAATATGATTTTGAGATCATAGTTAAGCCAGGAAGAATGAACAAGGGCCCTGACCACTTGTCGAGGTTGGAACATGGAGAAGAACCCACCAGTTTGGAGGATACACTATCAGATGCACAATTTCTCACCATCAGAAAGATCGATGACCACTTCACAGAAATAGTCCAGTTCTTGTCAACAGGAATGACACCTAGTGAGTATACAATTCCTAAGAAGAAACAACTATTAGTGTGTGCTACATACTTTTCACTAATAGTGGGTCAGCTATACAAGATGGGACCTGATGAGATACTAAGAAGATGTGTTATGGAGGCAGAACACCCATTGATCCTCGCAGAAGCTCATGAAGGCATCGAAGGAGGACATTATGTTGGGAAAGCAACTGCGCAGAAGGTTCTGGAGCTGGCCTTTGGTGGCCTACCTTACACAGAGATGCTAAGGATTATGCTAGAGCCTATGATGTGTGCCAAAGAGTTGGGAGACCATCCAGAAGAGATGAAATGCCATTAGCACTGTAGATGACCCTACAAGCATTCAAAAAATGGGACATTGACTTCGTGGGACCTATCAACCCACCAGGGAAGTGCATAGGAGCAAGGTATATCATTACTGCGACTGGATACTTAACCAGATGGGTTGAAGCCAGAGCAGTCAAGCACTATAGTGCAACTACAGCTGCGCGATTTATATTTGATGGCATAATAACCAGGTTTGGATGCCCCAAGATCCTTATGAGTGACCAAGGCACACACTTCATCAATCAGACAGTTGAATTATTGACTGAGGAGTTTACCATCTACCATCAAAAGAGCACACCGTACCATCCACAAGAAAATGGAACAGTCGAAGCATTCAACAAAATATTGGAGACAACACTGACGAAGATTTGTAAGGTGAATAGGGATGACTGGGATTTAAGATTACCTGTGGTACTTTGGGCCTATAGAACCACTTGTAAGAAACTGACCATGTAGACCCCTTTTAAGATAGTCTATGGTATCGAAGTTGTTTTCCCAATGGAATACCTGGTGCCAAGCTTAAGAATTGTTTCCTTTATAGATATGGATGACACTGGAGTTGTTCAAGAGAGGCTTGCACAGTTGGTTGAATTGGAAGAAGATAAATTTATTGCAGGATTTCATCAGCAGGTTCAAAAGGATAGAGAGAAGGCCTACCATGAAAGAAACATCAAGAAGAAGGCATTCAATCAAGGTGACTTAGTACTGGTGTATGACAGAAAGTTTATAAAACACCTAGGGAAGTTCAGAACGCATTGGCTTGGACCATATGAGATCGCCTATGTTACATAAGGAGGAGTTGCACAGCTGAAGACATTGAGAAAAGAATGGAAGGAAGGGTTGGTAAATGGGAGTCAACTGAAGTTGTACTATGACAACCAACTACCTCGCATCTCTCAGTAAAAACAAGAGGAAAAGGGTCTAGGTATCAGGTGCAGTTGAAACTGGGTACCAGACACAGAAAATAAAGTTTTCACAAGGAGGAAGAGGAGGCATAAAGTAGAAAGAAAAAGGCTGCATTGCGCAGTCAAAAACTGAAGAAAAACAGAAGGATCATATCTGAAGTGCCTCGGGATGATTCACATGTGAGTGTTGGGGGCTTGTTGTCCCTTGGGTATGGAATCAAGCGAATATCAAGGAAGAGGAGGTAAAATGCGAACTTCGTGGGAGACACAGTGACTGTTACTGGGTCGAAGTAAGCAAAAGAGAAGAAATGAAGGAGAGAAGACCAAGAAAGCTAGTCGTTGGATGAGGAGATTAGGGATGATAGATAAGCAAGGTATATGGATCAAGGACAACTCAGATAGCAGGAAAATCCACTGTTAGCACCCTGCGGGAAGAAAGGAGAGACAGGGTGGCGAAGCCCGGGAATAGAGGGTCAAGTTGACCTAGGGTTTTAGACACCTAGGGTTTGTATATCTAGGGTTTTGACACCTAGGCCTCAACCTAAGGTTGTCGGTGAGGGACTATATTGTATAAATAGAGGTCGAGAGGACCTAGGTCAGGTCAGTACTGTTGTTGAGCATTGTTATTGATTATTGTTCATTGGGAGAATATTGTATTGTGAGTGAGAGAAGTGTTGAGAGTAAGAGCCTTCTGGCGTTGTAAGATCTTCAAGTGGGTGTGAAGTTCAAGTCCTGCATCTAGGTGCACAGGAGGGGGAGAGAAAGAGAGAAGAAGAAGAATATCTACTAGCAGAGAGCACAGACAAGAACTATAAGATTTACATTAATATATCATAAGCACAGTTCTATGGACATAGCCCTAGGGAGAGGGTGAACCACGTATATCTGGTGTTATGTGTGTATGATTGATGCTTTATCTTTGTCTTTGATATACTGTTATTGCATTATTATATTAGATCAGATCTATAGAATGTGGAGTAGATTTTCGTGATAAGTGAGCTAGGTATACTGCGTTGTATTGTGTTAAGATCCACTTGATATTCCCCTGGTTGTAGACATCTTTGTCCTGCAACCCCCCATAGCTACTTCGGGTGAGACTGCATCTGCTTCGCAGGTGTTGCCGAAAGGGCCAATAGTTAGGGCTTGTTGGTGCGCTCTTGGAGTGAACCTTGGGTCTGTCCCTTTTCCAACACTATGCTATAAAGCAGGAAAATGTTAGTGACTAATCCAACCAAGCTTCAAACTGATTTGATTCTCTTTTGATGTGCAACTCTTGTTTTTCCATGTGTCTTCTAGGAGCATGTGGTTATCCTCATGATGTCAGATGTTGTTTCTACAATCTTCTCCATCATTATCTATCCAAAAAGATGTTCGCTTAGCCCTCCTGAATCCCTGATGTTTGTTGGTAGCCTCTTTAGGTAGCAGTCTGAGTAGCGTATTTCACAACTGGGAAAGTAGAAAAGGTAGAACATTTAGGTAGCGCCACTGTGCTGCGTATGTGTGCCAATCTTTGTTCTTTGTGAAATATTAGGTAGTGCCTTTACGTAGCACCACTGTGTTGTGCCTGTGTGCCAACCTTTGTTCTCTGTGAAACATTAGGTAGCGCCTTTACGTAGCTCCACTTTGTTTCACCTGTGTGCATGTTTATCCTCTTCCAGATATTAGGTAGTGCCTGTAGGTAGTGCCACTTATGCTGCATCTGTGTACAGGTTTAGGTAGCACTGTCAAAAAATGCAGCGTCTCCAATCTTGAGCATGTGTAGAGAAAATAGTGGCCTTGCATAATGTCAAAACCATTATATGTAGGTGACTTGGTAGTACTGTAGGTATTTCACTTTACCACTGAGGGAGTTAGCACTTCACAAAAGCCCAAAAAATAGATAGTTAAATGCTTAGAATTTTGTATAGATGGAAGAGGTAATATTTGAAAATCAGTTTACCCTCTCAAAAATGAAACATCCTAAAAAATGGGGCTCACCTTTCATCAAATATTTAGTTTCCTTGACACTTAAACTCACACTCTTTCTGGTAGAAGGAGGTTCTTCATTTGGCACAACAGGCTTCTTCTTCTTAACAATGACTGGCGTTTTCAGTGGGGCTATTCTCTCCTTGACTGCTGATGTCTCTTTCTCAATGGCAGCTTCAACAAATACCTGCAAGTTTCTTTGAGCTACCTCATCTTGAAAATGTTGCAACTCTACCTTGAGTTTCCTATTCTGAGATTGAAAACCTCTATTCTTCCTATAAAGGTTCTGGAGTTGCCCATGAAGGGGCTGGGCCTTTCGTGTTGCAAACCTTTCCAAGTCAAGGGTATGGATGTAGACATCCATGAGCTCCTTCATTTTCACCCTGTCAGAGATGGCCTCTGTTTTCAACCGAGCCACCTCTTTTCTTGCATCCCTAAGTTTCTTGATAAGTCTTTTGAAGGTCTGACTGTCAGGAGGAGCAGTGACATGCATAGTCTCAATAGGGTTTTTCTCAGTGTCCTCTTCCACCTACATGGGAAGTGCCTTATCTACCTCATCAAGTTTCTTGGTGGATTTTCTTTTACCCTTCTTCCTCTGCACAGGGGTTTCTTCTTTTCTTTCCATAGGCTTTTCAATGCCTTCACTCTTCTTTCTCTGCACAAGGATTTCTTCTTTTCTCTCCTTAGGGTTTTCAATGCCTTTACTCTTCTTCCTTTGCACAGGGATTTCTGGTATGGACTGTTCTTAAACAACTTCCCTATAAATTGATGACCTTGTTAAAGGTATTTTACCCTTGATTTTGACTGTTGGAGGAGAAGAGGGGAAGAGTAGCTTCTTCCCTTTCTTGGATGTAGATTTGGTAGAAGAAGGAAACTGTTCTAACCCTCGTGGAGGAGGTGGTGAAAAATCTCTTTGTGGGGAAGGAAAAGCTTCCTCCTCAGCTCCTGTGACCTGCTTGCTGACCTCTGAAACCTGAACAAGGGCTCTACCCTTTCTCTTCCTACTGGTATCTTCTTTAATAGCACTGGTGGGTGATAAAGGACTTGGATTCTGTGATTGAGGAGTTGATGCTAGATCCAACTTGAAATGAGAAGTAAAAACAAAATTCTCCCATGGAATCTCTTTCTTGCCCAATTCCTCAGAGACTAGCATTTTGATCAATATAGAGTGGAAAAGGCTAGAATCCACATCCTTAGATTTGGATTGAATCCTATCTGACATATTACCTATGCTCCTCAACAAGTAATAGGGAATATTCATCTCAACTTTACCAGTAAAATGTAGCAAAATCCTTATGTGGTACTGGTACAATGTGTTAAATCTCCCTTCACATGTAAAATATCTCTAGATGATATTGAAAATTATGTCAAACTGTTCAATCAATTGACCCCTTGGCACACCTTTATATAAATCACTGGCTTGATGTTTAGGCTCAAAGAGATATTTAGCATAGGATGAAATCAAAGCCATGGATTTGAACCACTTTTCACCTGTAATGGGTATTCCTATTGCAGTTGATATAGAGGCTTCGGTCACCTCAAATTCCAAATCCCCAACATTGGTTCTACTGCCATCAAAGTGTGATGCAAACTATTTTGTTACCTCTAGATGGCCTCTCTCCATATTTTGGCAGAAAGAGAGGCATCACACTCTTTGAAAGACCTCCCTTTCCATGGGCTCTATATCAAAAATATGCATGTCCACAGGTTCTATCCTAACCACCTTACCACCTTTGTGTGTCTTCCTCGATTGAGGAGTCTCCATGGCTTATAATGAGATCTTTTAAAGGTTTATGGGATAGTAATAACCAGGAAGACTTTAAATCGGGCTTCAAATGTACAAGGATGACCCTTTTAAACATACTGGTGCTGGTAAGCTAAGTTTTGATTGTGGTAATGACACCCTTAGATTTGTACATGCAATGAAGGTTTAAACAATGAGAGGGTACCCCTGTAATTTGTCTTTTGAAACTGGGAAGACATGCTCCACTTGAATAAAAAAGGAAGCAGGGGAGACACAGTATGGTTAAGAAATTCCTTTGTGTAGCGCGATGTGTATGCAGAGGATAAACTGTAAGCTCAATGGCTATGGAGGATGGTTTTTACATACTTTGGCGTACAAGTGTGAAGTTCATAGTTTTGAAATGAGAGGAAAAAGAGAAAAGGGTGCGAGGCAAAGTATCTCACAATTTGCATGCCCGATAATCCAGGCTCTGAGTGCTAATTCTCTGTGGAAATTAATGTGCAGAGGAGGTAACGCGGGATCCCTGTGGAGTAAACAACTATTTGAATATTCGACGAAATATCAGGGTGAAGTCATGAACGTTCCGACCTCCAGATCTACCACAGCATCAAATCTGGTCATACTGTTGTCGCTTGTTCAGAACTTGTGAATTTACGTAGCGCAACACTGTTGAGTTTTTCAAAATTAGAAATCGTTACCAGGGCTCGTAAATGCAAGATATTGAAGGCATCATTTCACTGACTTCTAGCACTGAAAACAAGGAACATGGCATCAGTCGTGGTAATCATAACTCGTGGTGGAAATCATGATGAACGGGTAAGGTGCTAAGAAACCTCCTAATGAGTGAGCAATGCTCCAGTTTGAAAAATGATTGGACAGGTAAGCAAGGACAACAAGGCATTATCATGAGGTCATGAGTGAGGGGAATGGTGTGTATCATTAGTCTAGTCATGGGAAGGGAGGGATCGATCCTAATGACACACAATGAAGGGGTCCAAAACGTTAAGTCATGAACTAACAAGGGTTTAAGTCCAAAAAATCAATTTGAGGATCAAACATGAGCTATGACTCAAAAGTTTATTTATCTAAGGGGACCTAACAAACATAACTTTAAAGGGATGAAAATTAAAAAAAATAAAAATCTAAGGCTTAAAAAAGGATTAAAACAAACTAAAAGACCCAAGGCAATTTATTGTGATAACATTGGCTCCACAGGGGATGGCATACCCCCTGTGGGCTGCCAAGAATGAGTAGATTTAGTTCCTTATCCTAGGGCTATGGGGTCAGTTATTGAAACAAAAATAAAAAGAAAATGATATTTACAATGACATGAAGAGCCACTCAAGGCTCAAGCAAAGTATTTTTTCAGGAAATGTCCATTGATAGGGCCACCAAAAACCTCTTCATTCTCCATATTCTGCAACTTGAAAGTGTTATTAGAGAATACCTCAGAGATTTTGAAAGGACCGATCCATAAAGCTTCAAATTTATCATGCTTTACTTTATATTTCCTCGGTGCATCCCACTTGAGCACCAAATCACACAATTGAAAATCTTCTTTGTTCACCTTTTTGTCGAAATCCTGCTTGATCTTTAGTTGATGGTCATATGCTTTGTCTACAAGCTGCTCCCGATTCTGCTGCACTTCAACCAACTGTTGAATCCTTCTGATCATATGATCAGGTTCCCCTTGATAATATTGGAAGAATTTTTCCACAGGTAAGGCAAGATGAGAAGGAAAAATGGCTTCAACTCCACACACCAGCTAGAAAGGTGAAAGTCCTAGGGACCTTTTTACTATCACTCTATCAGCCCATAGAGAAAATTTGAGTTTTGAGTCCCATGACTTTTTGTTGTCCTCTAACATATTTTTAATGATCTTTATAATTCTTTTGTTTGAGGATTCTGCAAGCTCGTTTCCCTGAGGATAGTAAGGGGTAGAATGAATCAAAGTGATCCCAAATTGTTCACAGAACTAAATCAATGGTTCAACCTTGAAACATGCATCATTATCAGTGACGATTTTGTTAGGACACCCAAACCTTGCCATGATGTCTTTCAAGGAAACCAATGATCACTTTATGGGAAGCATTCCTTGTAGGAATAACTTCAATCCATTTAGTAAAGTAATCTGTAGTAGTCAAGATCCATCTATGTTGACCATTGGAAGTGGGATGAATTTCCCCGATAAAATCCAGGCACCACTGCTAGAAGGGTCCTAATGTTGTCATAGAATTTAATGGAAAATACTTAAGCTGCTGCTCTCTAGAAAACTTCTAACACTTAGCACAGGATTTGATCTTAGCACAAACATTAGTGAAAAAACTGGGCCAGAAGTACCCAGCCATGAGGATCTTGTATGCCATGGTTCTCCAATAATGATCCCCCCACATAAACTGTCGTGGAAATTAGACATAATATTTTGGACCTATTGGGGGTCTAGGCATATCAAAATCACTCCTAGTGGATCCTTCCAAAACAAAACTTGATCAACAAGGCAATATTTTATTGATTTGAGTTTTAAGGCTCTCACCTTGTTCTTTTCCATACCACTTGGAGGCTGTAAACTTTGCAGAAAAAATATAATGTCCTTGTACCAGCTGCAATTTGCCAATGAAAAGATGATTTGAGAACTTCTATCAGTTATTTCAGCCTACTGATTTTATGAACATGAGTGGATGAAATTCACCCCCAGTGCTGAGCAATTTGATTCATCCAAGAGCTTGGTTAAACCCTGGCCTTTAACCAATTTGGTAGGCTTAATATCCAGATCAAATTCAACTAATTTAGCAATCCACTTGCTCCTTTTTGCGTCTATATTAGGTTGAATAAGAATTTATTTTACAACATTTGATGGGACATAATCAATAAATCTTGAATGCAGGACATAAACTTTGAAGTAATTAAGAGATTTAACCAATGCATAGGATTTCTTATCCATGATTTCATATTTTAATTCAACATCTCTCAATGCCCTGCTGAAAAAGGAAATGGGTTGCTCTAAGCCTTCAACGTTCTTCTGCAATAGGACTGCTGCTACTGTATCAAAAGAGGCTAAAGAAAAAATAAGAAAGTCCTTGGAGTAGTCTGGGTTGAAAAGAACCAGGGCTTCAGTCAAGGCTTTGTTTATGTAATCAAAAGAATCATGAGACTCAATAGTCCATTAGATTTCACTACCCTTCCTGAGCATGGTTGTGATATGCTTAACGCACTCAACAAAATTTGACACAAATCTTCTCAAAAAATTATTTTTTCCCAGAAAGGATTGAACCTCTTTTTTGGATCTAGGAAGTGACAATGTTTGTATAGATTCAACCCTGCTGGAATCAATCCTTACCCCTTCAGCTGACATGATATGTCCCAACAATTTTCCTTCCTTCATGGCAAACAATGATTTTTTCGGATTCAAGGAGAGGCCAAGTTTTCTGCATTTCAAGAAAACTTTTCTTAAGTGATCACAGTGTTCTTTATTAGATTGAGAGTACACTGTTATGTCATCTAAATAGATAACAACAAACTTATCCCTCTTCCCAATAAAATCCATGTCCATAGCTCCTTGAAAAGTTGCCCCTGCGTTCATCAAACCAAAGGGCATCTTGGCATACATAAATGTACCCCAAGGAGTGGTAAATGTCGTCTTCTCCCTGTCTTCTGGAAAAATAGAGACATGATTGTATCTGGAAAATCCATCAACCATAGACATCCTAGCTACTCCTGTCACCTTCTGTAATATGTGCTCCATCTTGGGTAAAGGGTAATTATCCTTTTTTGAGCTTCTGTTTAGATTTCGGAAATCAACCGAAAGTCTGATTTCTCCATTCTTTTTTTTTACTGGGACCAAATTGGCCACCCATTCGAAATACCTCAAAAAAATGATAATTTTTGCATCTAAAATCTTTTTTACCTCTTTCTCCATGACATGCATCAACATAGGATTGATTTGCCTCAACGTTTTCCTGAAGGGTTTGGTGTCTTCTTTTAATGGAATTATGTGCTCTATAATGCTTGTGTCATAAGTTCTGAGATCTTCATAAGTCCAAGTGAATAAATCGGAAAATTCCTTCAACAACTTAGTATATTTTGCGCTCTGCTCTTTTGATAGGCTTCTTGACAATTTGACGTATTTTAGATTCTTTTCAGTGCCCAAATTGCACTCTTTTATATCAGCATCATCAATAGATACCTTCCCTTTCACTGCCACATAATTCTCATCAAATAATCTTTCCAAAGGAACTAGTCTTTTTGGAATATGATTGCTAGGTAGCTGCACAATATGATGATTAACAATTTTATTTAGGAAAACATCAGCATGTGGAGTAATTTTGGAATCATGATCCTAATCAATGTGTAATGCAGAAAACTCATCAACAGTATCGAGAATTTTTTTAATTTCTAAATCATTTTCGAACACCTTCCAATATTTTACATTGTCCGGTATAGAAGGCATGTACTTGACTTCTACACCATACTTGATCTTTGGTGGTATAGGAATTTTGAAGTTTCTTGATGAGACAACCAAAGAATCAACCATGGTATTCTCTTCTCTAGGAATGAATGATATGTTAAAAGTAGAGAAAAAAATGTTCACCAAATGCCACACTTCATTTCTGTAAGATCTAAGCCTAGGGTTATTTGTTTGATAAATATTTTTAATCTGATGGACTATCAATTCAACATCCCCAAATATTGATAGCTCTTCTATCCCCATGTATTTATCTTCCCTCAATCCCAAGACAAGAGCCTCATACTCTGCCACATTATTAGTAGTCTCAAATTCTAGTTTATATGACAAAGATATAGTTTCTTGAGTTGGTGAGACAAAGATCACCCCAACACCAGCACCTTCCTTGGAAGAGGATCCATCAAAGAACATCTTCCAGACATAAGTGGTTAGAAAAGGATCCTCAGAAAAGGTAATGGATTGTTTTCTGATTTCTATAGGGGCTTCAGGAGCATCAGTGAGCTACAAAATGCTAGATCCCAGATCTGTATCAAAATAAAAAAACATGGTTGTTTGCACCCAATTCGTCACTTGGTGAGCAAATAAAGGGTGCTTACATTCCCAGTTGGGTCTTGCTAGGCATGACAACTGTAGAGGAAAGGGTTAGGAAAAGAACAACAAAAATATAAACAAGAATTAAACTAAAACAAACTAAAACTATGAACATATGAAAAAGAAATAACAAACACAATGGACCAATATCACCAATGTTTTTAGGCTGATCAATTGATGAAATCCAAAGCACAATGAAGAAAGGGAACTGTGGTTCCTTCTTCCTCCAAAGGAAGGCTCTTGAGGCCCTCACAAAATCAAACTAAAACTTATTAAAACTATGAGCATATGAAAAGAAATAACAAACACAATGGACCAATATCACCAATGTTTTAGGTTGATCAATTGATGAAACCAAAGCACAATGAAGAAAGGAACTCCGGTGGTTCCTTTCCTTCCTCCAAAGGAAGGCTCTTGAGGTCTCTAACAAACTTGCTCTCCTTACAGTGAGAAAATGAGAATGATGGTGAAAGAACCCAAAGCATATCCACTCAAGAGAGGGGTGGATAGCTCAATGAAATGGTGCTAATGTGTTATTGTCAAGGAGTGAGTCCTTAAAACAATCTAAGCAAAGCAGCATAACATTACATGAAATTCCTTGAGAAAATGATGTTTCTTCATGGATTTTTATAGCATAGCATTGGGTGATTATGTAACTCCTTTGAGGTGTGAAAAGGGGCTCTTTAGGGCTCAATTAGGTCTTTGACCAGCCTACCAGGCGGATTCAGCTCAGATTTGATGGTCAAATCAGGTTGGGAGCTGGTCCATAAGTGGTTGGGAGGCCGACCAATTTAATAAATGCGCCGTTTAGAAGGTGCACGGGTTTTGTCGCTAACAGTTGTGCTTCGTGCGCACATGCGTGCCTTGTACATTTTTGTTACGCGCATATGCGCGCGCACCCGTCTTCTGTAAAGCGCCCTTCAATTTTTGGTTACTTTGTATAGTTTTTGACCCTTTTGCAATGCTGTGAATTTAATCCAGTGCCATGAATGAATTCATTCCTGTTTTGACGATGCTGAGTTCTTGTCGCCGTGTGCGGATGAAATTTCAGTGATAACAATGGTGATTTGTGGGGTTTTCTTCATCACTAATGATGTAAGCCAATTAATCTTCCCTGTAAAGTCTTCTATGCTCTCCCCCAAAAACGGGAATAGTAGCATAAGAGAGATCCATCTGCAAGGTTTCCCCATGTCTTTTTATCCATGATATTGACAAGAGCATGCCAAACTTGGGGGGAACATTAGCAACTGTGGTATCCATAAGTATACTCTTCATGCACAACTGAAACAAGGTAACCACCATATCCTTAATGACTCCAAGACAGTTGACTTTTCTGGAGTCAAAAGAATATAAGTCATGATAAGTCTTTGTGATTTCTAACCCAAGTTCATACATAACATATTTTGGCATAAGATTGCGGGATGCCCCTGAATCCATAAGAAAATTGTGTATCATCTTATCATGTATATTCAGTGAAGTATAGAAAGGTGGGGATGAATCATCTCTGTCTTCTATCAAAGGACCGAAAATCATTGTTGGTTTTTCATCTTGCAGATTTATTGAATCAGTGGCATTTGGAGGTGATTTAGGTTGTAGCATTTTGGGTAAATATTTTTTAAATTCCTCATTTTTTATCAATTCCAAAAAAGGTACATGGATCTTTATTTTCTGGATCTCATCCTCAAAACTGAAGGAATAAGAAGGTTTCAAGATTTCTTTGGTTTCAGGGAAAGGATTTCTGATTAGAACTTGTGGGCTTTGAGAGTCTTTTTCCTTACTGCTCACTATCACAGCCTTGGCAAAATCTTCTTTTTGATAAGGTTGATTAGGAGCATCAGTTTTTTCTTCATTCTTCTTAGATCTCAAATTATATATACTAGCATTTTCTTTTTCTTTCTCTCCCTTAACTCATTAATATAAATATCCATTAAAGATTTCTCATAAGAGGATTGAGTCAAATGTGGGGATGGAGATGTATCACCTAAGCAGTGAATCTCAGGATCAACTTCTACCTCCTCTTCTTCTTCATCAACAACCAAATTATTTTGCAAAGGAGCTTGTACCCTTTGATCATCTCTCTTTGTTTCTGGGATCTTTGGGAAAGATTTGGGGAGCATTGTTTGGTCTCCTGTAGTTACCTCTGTTATCAGTGTTTTGAGAATTTCTATATGTTTGTTTTCCTTCTGATTTTAACTTCTCAATCTCAGTGGAAAGATATTTTACTAATTTGGTCAGCTCATCTACTTGAGAATGGACAACAGAGGAATCAAAAGTTGAAGCTTCAACTCTTTTTTTTCTCCTATCCCTATCAGATTTACCCCTGAGCTTATCTGATGCCACTATATTGGATTCTACCTCTAAGGGAACATCTTGCATATGAACTAAGGAAGGTGACCTTATTTCTCTCAACAGGAGGGAGAACTCGGGGTCAAATGCACTGGCATAAGTGATTTTTGCAGAGGTTTCAGTGGGTTTTATCTCAGCAGAGATCTTGTTGTACATTTTGTTAAATCTTTTAGAAAAGTCGGAGACAGACTCTCCCTCTTTCCTTTTTAAGGATCCGAATTCGGTGATGTAGTACAAAAAGTCCTTTTTATCCCCCCAATGCCTCAAGAAGGCTTCATCCAATGCTTTAATACCAGTAATGGATCCAGGGGCTAGACCCCTAAACCACTTCCTAGCCTCACCAAAAAGGCTTTGGACAAAAACCCTCATCCACACATCCTCATTTTCAATATTTTGGTTTTTTGCATAGCTATAGAAAGCAACAAGATGTTCCTTAGTTGTTATATCATCTTCTCCCATGAATTTGAGCATGTATTTCAAGTAGTCTCCAGGAGGGAGAGAATTCACCGGCTGAAGTAAGACTAGAGGAGTGTATCTTGCAGCCACTATGGTATCCATCCTATTTGTAGGGGGGTTAACAACTGCCATTTGATTTTGAACTCTTGGTGAACAAGGAGGAGAAAGAGACTTAACTATGTGCAAATTAGGAGAATAATGAAAGTATGAAGGAGTGGTTTCAGTTTTCACAGCATAGGGTTGAGTCTTGGAAAAATATGGTAGGGTTTGAAAAGGGGATGAATTTTTCACTTCTTTGGCAAAAAGAATTTTAATAGAAAGAGGTGTAGCAAATCCTAAAGTAGGGAAATCTTCAAAACTGTCAAGATTGAAACACTTTTCAATGTAAGGGGAAGAGAAAATGTCAATGTTTTCTTCTTTCAATTCAGTTTCAAAGGAAGAGTATTCAATAGGAAACTCTTCAAAATCAAGTTTCTTAGATACTTTAGTAGAAGGTAAAGAGAGCTTACTTGATAAAACAACTGGAGTATCAAGAGTGGAATAAGGCAACTGAACAGAAGCACTTATAGCAGCAGAAAATATTTTCAGAGAAGATTTTCCCTTCTTGAGTATTTTCTCTGGGTCAGCCTCAGTTGGAACCAAAGGTAGCTATGGATTTGATCTCATATGTATTCCTTTAGGTGCCAGAGCTGAAACAATGGAGTCTCTGGGTGCAAGCTGCAATCTTCAAGATACTGAGTTCTAATGCACCTTTAGGACTAGTATACTGTGTCATTTAATCCCAAGGAAAAGTCTCCAAAAATCGTCCCCGACAATGACGCCAATAATGTTAGCACTAGGAATCACCTTCATATTGCATGGAAGGCAAGCCCAGTACCCATCAGGTTATACACGAATGTAGGAGTGTTTTAAAGGGTCAAATGGGAAGAGAATCGAAATGATAATGTTCCAACTCAGAAAATAGAGCTAGCATGCATCAACAATCAAGGTCTTGGATAACTTCAATCAGTAATTTGGGAGTAAGTATGAATAGAGGGAATACTTGAATAAGAGGAATGTAGGGGATACTGCAAACATCAGGTCTACAAAAGCCTAAGGAAGAAAGTTTCTTAACACAAGATCTTATTGAACTCAAAAACTAAGGAAGCTAAATAAACATCATGATAATATAATGATCAAACATCGACCATAACATCACCACAATCATTCATGTGAATCATTCAAAGAATGAACATTTAGCATCATAAGCAAATAAGTTGAAAGAGAAGATGATTTCTATTAGCCAAAATGTCTTAAGTCCAGTACATAGCTAGATCACAGTCACTTCACCAAAATATTACAGTCTAAGGGAGCCTTACTCAACCATCCAAACCTACCAAAGAAATGGATCTATCTATTTATAAAAAAATGGAGGCAACAACTGGAGGTATGAGTTGGCCTCCTTCCCTTGAAAATCTCTAAAAATTTATTTGATCTAACAACTTATCTAACAACCTATGCTATAAAGCAAGAAAATGCTGGTGACTAATCCAACCAAGCTTCAAACTGATTTGATTATCTTTTTCTATGCAACTCCTGTTTTTCCATGTGTCTTCTAGGAGCATGTGGTTATCCTCATGATGCCAGATGTTGTTTATACAATCTTCTTCATCATCAACTATCCAAAAATTTGTTAGCTTAGCCCTCTTGAATCCCTGATGTCTGTTGGTAGCCTCTTTAGGTAGCAGTCTGAGTAGCATATTTCACAACTTGGCAAGTAGAAAAGGTAGTGCATTTAGGTAGCGCCACTGTGCTGTGTATGTGTGACAACCTTTGTTCTCTGTGAAATATTAGGTAGAGCCATTGTGCTACACATGTGTGCCAACCTTTGTTCTCTGTGAAATATTAGGTAGCGTCTTTACATAGTGCCACTATGTTGCGCCTGTGTGCAGGTTTATTCTCTGTCAGATAATAGGTAGCACTTGTAGGTAGCTCCACTTACGCTGCGTCTGTGTACAGGTTTAGGTAGAACTATCAAAAAACGCAGTGCCTCCAATCTTGAGCATGTGTAGAGAAAATAGTGGCCTTGCATAATGTCAAAAGAATTATATTTAGGTGACTTGGCAGTACTATAGGTATTTCACTTTACCACTGAGGGAGTTAGCACTTCACAAAAGCCCAAAATTTTGATATTTAAATTCTTAGAAGCCTGTACAGGTGGCAGAGGAAATATTTGAAAAGCAGTTTACCCTCTCAAAAAGGAAACATCCTAAAAAATGGGGCTCACCTTTCATCAACTATTTTGTTACCTTGACACTTAACCTCACACTCTTTCTGGTAGAAGGAGGTTCTTCATTTGTCACATAAGGCTTCTTCTTCTTAACAATGACTGGATTTTTTAGTGGGGTTGTGCTCTCCTTGGCTGTTGATGTCTCTTTCTCAATGACATCTTCAACCAATACCTACAAGTTTATTTGAGATACCTCATCTTGAAAATGCTGCAACTTTGCCTTGAGTTTCCTGTTCTTATATTGAAAACCTCTACTCTACCTATAAAGGTTTTGGAGCTACCTATGAAGGGGTTGGGCCTTTCGTGCTGCAAACCTTGCCAAGTCAAGGGTATGGATGTAGCCATCCATGAGCTCCTTCATTTTCACCTTGTCAGACATGACCTCTGTTTTCAACTGAGCCACCTCTTTTCTTGCATACCTAAGTTTCCTGATAAGTATTTTGAAGGTCTAACTGTCAGGAGGAGAAACGACATGCACCGTCTCAATAGGTTTTTTCTCAGTCTCCTCTTCAACTGCATGGGAAGTTCCTTATCTACCTCATCAGGTTTCTTGGTGGATTTTCTTTTACCCTTCTTCCTCTACATAGGGGTTTCTTCTTTTCTTTCCACAGGCTTTTCAATGCCTTTACTCTTCTTACTCTTCACAAGGATTTCTTCTTTTCTCTCCTCAGTATTTTCAATGCCTTTACTCTTCTTCCTTTGCATAGGGATTTCCTGTATGGATTGTTCTTCAACAACTTCCCTAGAAATTGATGACCATGTGAAAGGTATTTTACCCTTGATTTTGACTGTTGGAGGAGAAGAGGGTAAGGGTAGCTTCTTCCCTTTCTTGGATATAGATTTGGTATAAGAAGGAATCTCTTCTAACCCTGGTGTAGGAGGTAGTGAAAAATCTCTTTGTGGGGAAGGAAAATCTTCCTCATCTCCTATGACCTGCTTGCTGACCTCTGAAACCTGAACAGGGGCTCTTCCCTTTCTCTTCCTACTGGTCCCTACTTTAATATCACTGGTGCGTGATAAAGGACTTGCATTCTGTGATTGAGGAGTTGATGATAGATCCAACTTGAAATGAGAAGTAACAACAAAATGCTCCCATGAAATCTCTTTCTTACCCAATTCCTCAGAGACTAGCATTCTGATCAATCCAGAGTGAAAAAGGATAGAATCCACATCCTTAGATTTGGATTGAATCCTATCTAACATCTTACCTATGCTCCTCAAACAGTAATAGGGAATATTCATCTCAACTTTACCATTAAAATGTAGCAAAAACCTTACATGGTACTGGTACAATGTGTTAAATATCCCTTCACATGTAAAATATCTCTAGATGATCTTCAAAATTCTATCAAATTGTTCAATCAATTGACCCCTTGGCACACCTTTACATAAATCACTGGCTTGATGTTTAGGTTTAAAGAGATATTTAGCATAGGTTGAACTCAAAGCCATGGCTTTGAACCACTTTTCACCTGTAATGGGGATTCCTGTTGCAGCTGAGAGAGCAGCTTCAATGACCTCAAATTCCAAATCCCTAGCCTTGGTTCTCCTACCATCAAAGTGTGATGCAAACTGTTTTGTTACCTTTGGATGGTCTCTCTTCACATTCTGGCAGAAAGAGAGGCATCCCACTCTTTGAAAGACATCCCTTGCCATGGGCTCTATATCAAAAAGATGCATGTCCACAGGTTCTGTCCTAACCACCTTGCCACATTTTTGTGTCTTCCTCAATTGAGGAGTCTCCATGGCTTATAATGAGAGATTTTAAAGGCTTATGGGATAATAATAACCAGGAAGACGTTAAATCGGGCTTCAAATGTACAGGGCTGACCCTTTTAAACAGACTGGTGCTAGTAAGCCAAGTTTTTACTGTGGGAATGACACCCTTAGATTTGTACAGGAACTGAAGGTTTAAACAATGAGAGGGTACTCCTGTAATTTGTCTTTTGAAACTGGGAAAACACGCTCGACTCGAATAACAAAGGAAGCAGGGGAGACACAGTATGGTTAAGAAATGCCTTTGTGTAGTGTGATGTGTATGCAGAGGATAAATTGTAAGCTCAATGGCTATGGCGGATGGGTGTTATAGACTTTGGAGTAAAGGTGTGAAGTTCATAGGTTTGAAATGAGAGGAAAAGAGAAAAGGGTGCAAGGAAAAGTCTCTCACAATTTGCAAGCCCGATAATCCAGACTCTGAGTGCTAATTCGCTTTGAAAATTAATGTGCAGAGGAGGTAATGCAGGATACCTGTGGAGTAAACACCTGTTTGAATCTTTGGTGAAATATCAGAGTGAATTCACAAACTTTCCGGCCTCTGGATCTACCACAACATCAGATCTAGTCATATTGCTTTCGCCTGTTCAGAACTTGTGAATTTGCGCAGCACAACACTGTTCATTTTTTCAAAATTAGAAACCGTTACTAGGGCTCGTAAATGCAAGATCTTGAAGGCATCCTTTAACTAACTTCTGGCACTGAAAGAAAGGAACATGGCATCAGTCATGGTAATCATAACTCGTGGTGGAAATCATGATGAACGGGTAGGGCGCTACGGAACCTCCTGATGAGTGAGTAACGCTCTAGTTTGAAAAATGATTAGACAGGTAAGCAAGGACAACAAGGCATGCTCACGAGGTCATGAGTGAGGGGAATGGTGTGTCTCATCAGTCTAGTCATGGGAGGGGAGGGATCGATCCTAATGACACATCATGAAGGGGTCCAAAACTTTAAGTCATGAACTAACAAGGGTTTAAGTCCAAAAAATCAATTTGAGGATCAAACATGAGCTATGACTCAAAAGTTTATTTATCTAAGGGGACCTAACAAACATAACTTTAAAGGGATGAAAATTAAAAAAAATTAAAATCTAAGGTTTAAAAAAGGATTAAAACAAACTAAAAGACCCAAGGCAATTTAGTGTGATAACATGTTGTATTTAACATCCTCCTTTTTCATGCCTTCGAACAAAATTTACAAGGATGAGATGTTTGTGTTATATGGTTTTAAATTTAAATTATTTTATTTTTAGATTTAAATTATTTTGATTTAAATTTTATTTATTAAATAATAAACCATAATAAAAAATGAGGTGTTTGATAATACCAAAGCTATGTTGCACGAGTTTCAGAAAAGTGGGACCGTTGGGAACATGGATACGGTGTCTAGAACTAGTAGAAGTTTCCCTCAAATTTATATGAAACTTGAAGTTGGGAGCCGCAATAATATATATTAAAAAAATATAATAAATATTTTAGATTACAATGATACTTTAGATTACAATGTATAGAGATATTGATGCATTTTAAATCTTATTTCAATAAAATTGAAGGTCAATCAAGGACAATGTTTCTCCTATTGCAACAACTACAATATTGAAATTACTAATTTAATTTGTGATGATAATTATATGAATATATTTAACACATTAATGAAACTTTAATATTCATAAATATTCCATTAGAAAATGAGAAACAAAATTGAAAATACATATATACAATTTTAACATCTTTTTAAAATTAAACTTTGCATATATAAACTTTCAACATCTTTGTAAATTTGAAGCATTATTTTTTTTATTGGAAAAAACAAAATAGTACTAGTCTCATAATATGAAATTACAACAAAAGTCAATGATATGGTTGGTTGATATCAACTAGAGAGTGGAGCAAATGCTTGTTGTGGATAGGGTATTGATTTATTCGACTTTCATATTTAATTTGAGTTTGAAGGAAAACATACATGCATTAAAAAAATTTCATATCTGTTATCACCCTATAAGTTATAGGATCAACTGGTGACTGGAATATTATCTATCTCTAGTGTTTTTGTTGACAAATGATTTTTCATTCTGCAAATAATTTGAAAAAGAAAGAAAAAAGAAAAAGAAAGAAAAGAAAAGAAAAGAGGGCATAAAATAATTTCAATAAAGCCCCATGCAATAATAGTAACTTGGTCCATACCTTTCAAGCATGGCCAAGTTCTTTTTAAATTGATGTTGATATGGTTAGTGAATGAGTTTGTCTAAACCATTTAATCTTAGCCAAAGTATCTAGGTTAGATTAGTGAATAAATCTGGCCAGACTGTCTAATCTTGGTCAGATAGCCCTAGGGTAGAGTAAGTTCTTAGCCCAACAGTCTAATCCGGGTTAATTGTCATAGGAAGCTAGGTTAGAATATAGGTTAGTTGCTATATTTCAATAAAACCAGCTGGATGATAAATGTTGCACCATGTTCCAGATGCTTAAAAAATGGTGTTGGTCTAGCCCCATGGTGGTGTATACATGAAAAGCCTTGGAAAAACCTGTGAAATGCACTTATCCTAAGTTCTCTGGCGCATGTTTTCTCCGCGCCCTCACCTATGTTCCACTCATATATCAATGGCTCAGATAGTCACACCCAGATCTACGGTGGTCATACTTTTCCGG
>SNQJ01S0002887.1:176124-221345 GCA_010110895.2 Picea sitchensis | reverse complement strand
TGATATGCCTTTAACTGAAGGGGGGGGGGGTCTGGAATGGAATCTTTCCTTTGGCAGGCCCCTATCTATACGTGGCATCAATCTACAAGTCCCGAATCCCACCACCTCCTACTGACTGACATACCTTCGTCACCTCTTGATGTCACCATCCACCTTTCTAAAAAGAGTCACATCCCTTAATTTTTGTCAGTCCTTCCCCCCCATTCACTCATGGCAAGCCCCTCACCATAATTTTTACCCCAATCGGGAACCGCCACTTCACCCATCCATATTCCTTAGTCACCATCACCTGCCATCTCACACTCTAAGTGATCCGTTGGCCATTTATTACTAGATAACCTATCCGTTAACCAGCTGACCTGTCCCCTGTGCCCAACGGACACCCATTTACTCAAAACTACCCTCACTCTTCTTTCTTTCACCATTTACCCACTCATCGCACCAGAGATTTTTTACACCGTTTTTCTCCGTTCAGTCAGTCGCCCCCACCTACAGTCATCCCCTCTAACGTTTTTTTTTGCAGGTACTGTTGCGGTAATGGTGCCAAAGTCAAAACAAGCAGAAGGAGAGGAGAATCCGTTTCTCCTGCCTCCTGTCGACCTTGATAGGATTCCACTGGCAGACAAAGATTGCTTAATCACAGATACAAAGTGCGATTTCGATTTCGCAGACCTTCAATCGTGGATCAAAGAAGTTTTCCTGGATCAGAGTGACGAAATTGGACTCTAGGAGTCCAACCTACCCCTATATCTCTTTCCTCAGATTCACCCTTTTCCATAATTTTCCCTCAAGTGCCAAGCCCACTACATTCCTGAGCAAAGAGTCGTTGTTTCCTCGTCTAGAGAAGTTCTTTTCCTCATCACACCTGAAACCATCGACCAAATGATGCAAATACCCCGAGCGAACTCCGCGTCACCTTTTAACCTTGAAATTCTCACAGAATTATACCAGAAGATGAATTTCCCCCAAAGAGCTCAAATATTTGAGCTTTTTCTCCCACCATCCGCTCAATTTCCCTCCACAAATCCCCCTTATCCTTCTTCCATGTTTTCGACCAAAGGAAACCAGATCATCTTGTCCTTGTGCGCCTTGTTGGGATACTATTCAGATCAGTGGGTAGATGAATCCATTCTGAGATTTTTATCCATTTTCTCCACCGATGAGAAGCCCACTATCCAGTTCGACTTCAGCATGTTCCTGGTGAACAATATTCATGAACAGTTAGTCAATTTCACCACGGAAGGCATGTTCCGTTATTCTTCCATACTGGAGTACTTGTTCGTTTTCTTCCAAGTGGACAAATTTTATTTTTCTATGCAAAATATGGATGGAGACGGTAGACCCCAGGTAGTGACCGCATGCATCTCCTTGCTCAAGCATAACTCCATAGAGTTCAGTTTCAAGCAGTTCATCGAACAATCTATCACCCAGTGGTAAGTATGCTTAGTGACATGCCCAAACCTAGGATTAATGATGAAGTTCAGAGGATCCTGCATCTTTCGGATCACACCAAGACGGGTGATTGGTATTTATACCAAGATCACACTGAGATCAGAGTATATGGGTGCGAGTTGGCCCCGTATAAGCTTCCTAAATACCTGCCTGTCAGAATTTTTTCTCTGGAGTACATAAGGCAGATGATAAGCTTCGATGATATTCATTTTGTGTCTCTCAAGAAAAAACAACAGCTCATAATCAAAGGGAAGATTGGCTCTTTCATATGCAACAATCATGGCGCCGGAGAGCAAGAAGACAAGCTGTTGAAGGAAATGAAGTTCATCACTATTTTCCCATGGCATTATGATCCGTGTGGGATTATCTCTGAGATGAGGGTGAAAAACAAGAACATCCCATATGTCCACGAATCTAGGCTTGAAGTTGAG
Organism: Picea sitchensis; assembly: GCA_010110895.2. NCBI lineage: Eukaryota > Viridiplantae > Streptophyta > Pinopsida > Pinales > Pinaceae > Picea > Picea sitchensis. The sequence goes on along the minus strand of SNQJ01S0002887.1, from coordinate 219,462 downwards.
AAATTTGCAAACCAGACAGTATGGGAACCTAACACTTTGGTCAAAGCAGAACAGTAGGATCCCCTGGGCACTGTATCGCAAACAACCACACCACAAGTTCCGAAAGAGAAAAGGCCTAGGCAAGATTTATCTCTGCCTGTCACTGAAGTGTCGTCAGAAGAATTCCAATTGCATACCAAGTGGTCTAAAACCATTTCAGCTCCTGACCCGACTAGGGAAAAGGAAGTCCCTTCTACTACAGTGACCAAGGTTGATAGGCCACCCCTCAGTGCAAGCCTCCAGCATATCATAACCTCAGTGTTGCCGAAGAAATCTACAGATACTCCATCAACCACCCAGCCAGGCAAGGTAGGACCGAAGCTAAGCATCTTTGAAAAATATGATCTGATCAAGAAAAGGAATCAGACCCTGACCAACAGCACTTGCACCTAGTTCTGGAAGCAAATCTCAACTGCACAACATATGCTACCATCGACATTTGACACTAAGAAGGGCAGAATGCATATGGCATTCCTCCAAGTAGAAGTTCCAGATCCAAAGGTAATCACTGATTACAAAAGGGCCACCTTTGAATTCCAGACTAAGGATGTGCATCAGGCTGATCAGATGGATTTGCACAAGAAAATAGGGGAAATGGTTTTCTATACGCTGGCACATGCTTCCACTATTGCGTCCAAATTTCAAGTGTCCCTGAACAACGTCCAAACACAGTTGAAGTTGGAGAAGATATCGTCATTTTCCAAGGACAACAGGATCAAGACTTTGGAGGAATTGGTCCTTAAGATCGGGTACGATCCCTCGAACGTGAAGGCAACTAAGGAGATTATTAAAAAGAAAAATGCAGACATAGCCTCCTTAAGGAAACAATTGAAACTCCCTCCCACAGAGGATTCACAGGTAAAGGAAATAACAGAGATGGAGGGAGAAAAAGATGAGATGCTCAAACTAATCATGGAGCAGAATGCACAACTAAAGGAAATGGAAGCTGAGATGGAGAAGATGGTAAAAGAGAAAGAACAACTGAAGCCAATGGAAGTCATTCCATTGAGTGCAGTTCCACTTTCAGGAGTGAGCACAACATCAGTAGCATAAGTCCCATCGACAAATCCACTGACATCTCTGGAAAAGACAACCGTATTGGCTAAGTCTATGGAAAAGATGAACCTGCAGGAAACAAAGATTAGCAGGCTCAAGAAGGAGATTGAGAACCTTTAGGAACTCAAATCTTCCAATCAGATCAGCCTCTCCAAGGAAAAGCAGGTGTCAGACCAGCTCAAACAAGAGTTACAACAGCTTTGGAAGAAAACAATGGCAGGTAAAACTCTGGCCGAAGTTAAAGAAAGCGTTTGGACAGACATCACCAAATCCATGAACGAGATATGGCCCATGATACAGATCATATTTGAAAAAAATGAGTTGGTGTAGAGAAGCAAACAGGCCATTGAGAAGATTAGATCGGAATTGGGAGAGATGCCCACACAGGCTAATGAAATCATCAAGTTCCTAAATTCTAAGACCAGGGAGGAGCTGGAAGAGCTGCAAATTGAAGATAGAACAAAGACCATCCTTGAGGTCAAAAGAGTTTTGACCAAGAGAGGATTAATGCTTCAGTTGGAAGAAAAGGTTTAGGCCATGGACCTAGGGGTACAAAGGTTTTTTAGTAAAATTGAGGCTCTGCAGAAGAAAGGTCTTCCTGGTCTGAAGGTAATTAATGACAAATTGATGACACTCCAAGACTATAAAAAGAGACTGGCCGATGTGGCTAAGGACAGTTCAAAGTTTTCAGGAATTCAAGGCAGCATCATTGGCAAGGCATTTCTAGATGCACTTCAGTGGGACATCAGTATTCAACATGAGATTCGATACATCTTCGTTACCAAACCTACCTTCTCCAAGTACACAGAAATGGACGAAGTTTATCGAAGGCTACTCAAAGTCAACGTGCCCAGTCATCTTCGATGGGAAGAACTCTGTGATCTGATCGAGTAGCTAATGAGTTGTCCCAGCCCAGTCATTTGTCTAGTCAGATGAGGTCGTGCAGAGGCCCCACCAACGGTTCACCCAGAAAACAACATGCAGTTGTGACACATCATCAAGCAGTTCCTAGATTTCTGAAGTTTGTTAAGTTAGTTAGGCTAAAAATAGATTTAGCACGTCTTGGTCTTTGATGACAGGATTGTTTGTAATTTTGAGTTATAAATACTTCATCTTTCGAAGTATTGAGGGTTGTTTATCTTCACTCCCTACAAGCTATCAGACTGTAATATTTTTGAAGAGATATTCCATTAATACAAAGAGGTACTTTTACAGGATTCTTGCGTGTATTCACTGGTGATGTTTTTCTCTCTAAGTTAAATGTTATTCTCACTTTGTTATCATACTATTTTCTAAATCTAATATTTAGGAGTACCGAACGTTCCAGGATTTATCTTGTATACCCTGTTTCTGACTCAAAAGATTTAAGTGTTTTATCTTCTCATTTTACAATAAAGAAATTCTTAACTGCTTCTTTGTTGTAATTGTCTTTCTCATCTTTTCTGCTATTCCTCATTTATGCTACTAAAGAATCCAATGATTATATTATCTCGCCCTGTGAAAGGTTTCTTTGTTTTCCTGGTTCGGATTTCATCTTTACGACATGGACCCCATAGCCCAATGGATGTGTAAACTATCTCAACCAACTCGACAAACACTACGACAACAAAACCGACTTATTTATTTACCTAGCCTAATATTTAAAAATTTGAAACATATCTAAATCATATAGAGAGATCCCTCTCTGAAGTTGGAAGGGCTAGATCCCAGCTTCAAAAGCGGTTGGATAAAGTTACCTCTTGTAGATTTCTTCTTACGAACAACCTCTAGGAAATTTACAGAGCGCTAACAATATCCACAACTATAAATTGACTATTATTAAGTTTTTTTAATTAACCAATTTTTGAAATAATATTTAACTGTAGTTTAGTCTTAGTTTTATAGTGATATTTTGATTAAATATAATGAAAATATTTGTGATAATAGAATAAATATGTTTGTATTTTAATATAAAATAATTCTAATTTAAAGCTTTTTGTTTCGTTAATGTTGAATCTCCCAAGCTCCCATTTCCTTGATGTTGAAGCTCCCAAGTTCCCAAAAGAGTTCTCAGCCAATTGGATACGTTCCCAAGCTCCTAGAACTATATAAATATTTTAAATTTTCCAGTGAGAGAGGGGCATACCGCCTCACAATATTTTTTCCTTTCCCTTTAACGAAATCAACTGCTATGATGGCACATTGACGAAGATGATTGGAACTCCACCGAAGTTGATTGGAAATTCTTCGATTCCATCGACAAACTTGACATAAAGTTTGCCGATTCCCTCGGTAAAGTTAAAGGAAAATGCTTTGATGAGCCCGAAACATTTAATATCGATGGTGCCGATGTACAAAAACAATGCCAAGTAAATTTGTTTTTTCCTCTTCACTGATGGCTTGACTCATCTGGTTCTTGTTACTAGCGGCTCCTTATTCCAATGCCTCACAAAAAAGATTGGTCACTAGAAAATCACTATGTTTTATTCCATCGCTGTGGCAGTCACTCGAGAGCGTACCCAACCGTACCCTCACTTCTAACCTAAACACCCGTGAAATTCCTCCGATGCGCTCGGTTGTTAAGGAAAATATCTAATTATATCCTTAACTAGTTAGTTAGTTAGTGACCGACAATTATATATATTAAAAAGTATTGAAAATCATTATAAGGAAGAAGTACGACTATTCCACTAGTGAAGATATTGAATTGAATTATATGCCATTGGATGTATTTGGATATATAAGATTATTAATATGAAATTATATGGGAGATATGAAAGTATATGGGAGATATTAATGTTCATTAAAAAAAATGAAAATATGTTGATGATGGGTTTATGAGAATTTAATTTTTACATGTCTCAAAATTTGAAATGTAAAAAGGTATTGAGCTTAGCTAACTCAATATGGATGCTTGTTAGAATTAACTACTCTAACAAATGCCAAGAGAATATGGAAATCCGAGACGGGTAAATTCAAGAGGAAAACTCATGGTGATGAGATTTATTTTGACTTTTATTAATACATTTTCAAAGAGTGAAGCAACTTCAGTGAATCGAAGAAGAAGATTCCAGTTAGGCTAGTAGAGAGCTGATATGAGTGAATAGAAGAAGCAGATTATGGTGAAGAAGAGTCATCATGGAGCGAATAGTTTGCAAGACAAAAGATCGAGGCTTCCAAGGAGAAGTATTCACAAGACAAAAGTTTTGCCTCTTCTATTGTTGAAGAGAAAATATCATTGACACTGAGCCATTTTATGGACAACGTTTCTACATTATTGAGCAGTGAAAATTGCATGAAGAAATTCGCAAAGAAGAAATATGGGCAAAGACATGCAATAAAATATATCTAAATTTTTGGTTATTTCACTCATCAACAAATACATAAGAAATGAATTGTTGTAATTTGATGGGTGCATGTTCGGTTGTACTCGACACCCCAGCAGTAGATGCTCCAGTAAGATTTTTGGTCCCATTTGTAAGAAGTTGTGAGCTTTGCTATAGACAAGCTTTGTTCCCCATGTTTAGTAAGCCCTGATTGTATTAGGCCTACATAGGTCAGTATGTGATCATGTAGCATGTATCCTTGGTTTCGAGCAGCGTGAAGCGCTGGCCATGATACATCACAACTATCCCTAGTTTTGAGCAGCTTGAGGTGCTGACCAGTGGAGGAATGTGGTATTAAGTCCACTTTGGTAAATGAATGTGGTATTAAGTCCACTTTGAGAAATGAATGTGGTATTAACTCCACTTTGGTAGATATGAGGGTGTCTACTCATATGCTAACTTGATGATTGTATCGGAGAATTTGAATCTTCGATTAACAAGAGAAATGTGAGATATATGAGATATTAATCTCAGAGTTGGTTAGGACCAAGTTTTGTTTAAGGGGGAGTGTCAAGTCTAATGCATTGGTAGCTAGTGATAGTGATAGTTTTTTCTCGAATGTAATTAAGGGGGAGTGTTAAGGAAAATACCTAATTACATCATTAACTAGTTAGTTAGTTAGTTTACCGTTATATGAGTTGGTAACTCCGTAACCTCTTGTAACCATATTGTGTAACTATACATGTTCATATTAATAGAATACACATCAATAGTGTAGCATGTTGCATCAATTTTGTATATTCTTAATCTTTTCATCGGCAAGGTTAAGGTAAACTTTTTCGAAATTGATCAAGAACAATAATGGGAAGTATGTCGATGGCCTTGGCAAGGTTAAAATGGGGAACTCCGATCATATTCACCCAAGCGAGTTTCCTTAAATTTTATCCAATCATTGTAACACACATGTTTATCAGATTGGTAGCTTGGGGAAATATTGGGCATAAGATGAATGTTGAGCAACTTACACGGAACCCATGAATGTTAGAGTTTTTACTTGCCGCGTGATTTAAACAGCTACGATTTGAAAAGTCCCAAACAATTGAGTCGTGATTTTGATAGAACCAGTGATTGGGTACTCATCCAGGAATTTGATATGTCAATATTGCGAACTTCTTATGGGCGTATATCTCCCTCTGCAACAAAATTGATAGTAATTAAAAGATTATCTCCTCTAGTTTGGCTGCAAACTTGACACCCGTCATCATCATGATGCTCGAACTCTGGTGCCATAAGTTGATTCTTAAGTCTACATGTACATCTCTTGAGAAGGCGCACCACCACCAGATACCTTCATACACACACTTCAAAGAATCCTTCATCCGAAACCTATCATTCGATTCATCCTTGTGCTGAGTGCATTGTTCAGAAACAAAATTCGAAACATCAAGGTGTGATCCAACACTATCACATGAAACCCAGTTCAATACGCAACACATGAATGAATATGATACAGAGAGAGTCTTCGCTTCGAAATTAGCAACAACCACTTGCCTAGAGAGCTTAGATGAGAGTATGCCAACATAATCATTTCACAAATTTTATAACTCAGCCCCATCTTTCACCCGACGAGGAGGTTCATGACTTGGCCTCCCACGCAAATATGAGGAATTCCCATCAACTCTTCGGATGTGCATCTGAGAAGTTGACATCAACTCCTCCCATAAGAAGTAGGAGGACTTAGTACTAACTCATCCTATAGAAAGTTGGAGGAGTTAGTACTAACTCCTCCGATAGCAAGTGGGAGGAGTTAATACTAACTCCTTCGATACATAAAACACTAGATTACATAAAATGGTCATAACGTTTGACTTGGGTGTCTGTTTTGTGCATTCTTTATACCGTTGGAAAGGAATTTTCGATATATACAACTTTCTAGTTATAGGTTTTAATAAATTACTAACTTATTTCGCTCATGTCTCAATATGAATATCCAGTACATTGTTGATAGACTTGGAAAAGGCAACACCTCAATCATGAGTGGATGAACCATGAATTGAATCCAAGGGAGTTTACTTGATATTTCAATCACTTAATGCCTCGGTTATTTGCATTCAGATGATTATACTTGATAGTTTATTTTGAGTTACTCTCATCTATTGTATGTTGAATGTTTTTAGGTATTGAGCGAATGAGGGTCACGCTCAACATTAACGCAATGAAATCTACAACTAAAGACGACAAAGGAGAAATAACAAAAGATGTAGCAGTGATGTAGGAGCAACAAAGAAAATCTTAGGCAAATGATGAAGAAGAGATCTAGAAACTCCATGATGATCGACTATCAAACTCAGGACGATGAAGATGCCCCCATGCCCAAGGCGAGTCTTCATGATGTGAAAGGCACATATGGCCAAAATCCATGACAGCCCACCAGCTCTAGGAGACAAATTTGAAATGTAACCATTGTCCTTGTTACTCATCATCACAAAGAGGAGGATGAAAAATGTTGGAAGACCAAAGGTCATGGAGGGAAACAAAAGTCCAAAGGTCTTATTGAACCTCAATAAATACTAGAATAGAACCCAAAGAAGGGGATTTTTGGCTCTTCAAACATTGTACACTTTTAAACTACTTTGGGAATACAATTTCAACTAAAATTGGAGAGCTGTCCTTGGAGTTTTCATGTACTACTGTTGAAACTGTTAATGCGGAGAATCCCTCAAGGCCAACTTTTGATAGAGAGAAGGACTAGCATGTGTCATTGTTTCGTTGCGAACTATTTCAAGCAGAATGTTTGTTGTTCATATGGGATGTAAGAACATGTTTGGTTATGGACTATTTTGATGCAATATATGTCTTTTTACAGTTTTGTTACTCTTTCTTATATTACATGTCCTGAGCGAATTAGTTGTGAATGTATACAAAAATGTGACTTAGACTATTTTGGTTATAGACTTGTATGCATGTGTTTCTAACCATGTGCCTTCTCGACAACTATCTAATTGTGGTTTATGCATAGTTTAGTTTCATTACAACTCATTCTGTTACTATAGTTCACTCCTAGCTAGGATAGGGTATATTAGAATTAGATTATGCCTTCATTCTAATATACCCTAATATACCAACGTTTTACATGGCTTCATACTTTCTCAATGTCATGTGTGCCATAAACGTCTTCGCCGACATGAATATGAGTTGGCATGTTGCAGAACTCCCGGTCCATGTCTACTTCAACGTGCTATGGGAAAACATGTATAAGAAGTCCTACTCTCTCATCTGCGATGAATTCATCGCCTGAATTTATTTTATTATTTTTAAGAAGGAATTCCCAAGGCTATCAGCGACAACCAAAAAGATTATATCCAAGGTTGGTCATTGGTATTTGGACGAGCGCGCCACCTACATCAGAGTGTTTGGGGCCACCAGAGCACCACATATCCTACCGGCTCATGTCCCAGACCAACTGGTAGTAGGGGAAATATGCTATCAAACCATCTTGCAAGGCTACAACGCCACCCTGGTCAAGGACAAGAAACGAGCATTCATACCCTGTGGTTTCCATGTAGGTTTCTACTTGGTAAAGGATACCGCTCAAGCCAAACAAGAAGGGTTGAGCCAACTCGAGTTCAGATTCCCGATGGGCCGATTTTGCAAGCACGATCTAAAGGGCCTGGTCTTGCATCATTATTCACAAGTGTCCTCCTGCTGGTTGTATGCCCACGACAAATTTGAAGATGAAGTCTTCAAAAAAAATGCCCAGGAATGGGACGAGGTGGTACAAAGGATGGTCGACCCGAAAATGACCAATTTCAGGGCCATGAGCCTGGATGAAAATGCCATGACAATAGAAAAGTCAGCTCAAGAGGCCCTCAGAGCCAGGGAAGAAATCAGAGTGGCAGAGGAAACAAGGTTTCCCTGGTAGCTCCATTGCAAAACATGGGATTTCCTATGACACCAGAGGCACAGGAAAGGGGATTTATCTTGATAGAACAAGCACAGAGAGTGATCCATTAGCTGCAAGATGACCAGACCTCGTAGAAATGGAAAGGGTCCCTGTCGACAACCCAGTTGAAAGACGGGTAGGTCCAAGTGGCCCATAATTAATACAAATTGAAGAAATCGTCGGGTTAGATAACCCTGAAGTTACAATGCCACAAGCTAGATCACCAGGGGACATTTCATCCTAGACAGAGATAGAAAGAACATCAGGGAGAGAAAGTGCACCAAACCCCCTCCACGACGTAATAACAATCTATGATGATGAGGAGAGTTCGAAGGTGTCCTTGGTGACTCTAGTGAAGATCACAGAGGAAAAGGAGCCCGAGAAGGCATCTTCCCCAGATCTCGACACTCAAATTCAAGGCCCTCCACAGAATGACCAGGAGGTCGAAAGTGTCTTAGACACTGAGTTGCTCGATGGACCAGAGACCCAAGTGGATAGCCTAAAGGATGAACTAGGGTAGGGAGAACAAGAAGAAGAAGTTCCACAGCGGGAAATCAACATATCAACAACCAATTATCAAGTAAGTACCGAGCCTGCCCCTGATGCTTCAATTTCAACTGGTACTTTACCTCTCGATGAGAAACAACGAGAGGCCGAACCTTCAAAACATACAAAAGAAGTTCAAGAACCTAGTATTGAACATATATACAACATCGGGAGCCTAGGAAATATGCTTACCTGGGGAGATCAACAAATCCCCGAACCTGTGGATGAGGTTGTTGTTATACAAGCTATCTCCTATGACCATAAGAGGAAATCCATTGTAAAGAGAAACACCAAGAAGAGGAGGATTAGTTTGGATCGTTCCATCCTCATCACCACAGAAGAAAAATTGATTAACACAGAGCATGCCAAGATGTTCGAGCTTGTCGGCGTAGGGATGGAAATCACAGATGCCACCTTGGATAGAGAGAAAAAGGATGAAGAGGATCTGGTCGCTATGCTGAAGGATTTGGAACATCTATTCCATTTGGAAAAATATTATCAGGACTCCACATAGGCCACGGTGTTCTTGAGAAGTGACTTCCAAGACACCTATAGTAAATTCACAAATGAGCGACATCTTTTCACTACAGGAATCGTCGATTTCCAAGAAGAATCCCTCATGGCGCTGGCGACATGAAAAGATATGGAAAGATGGTATGAAAAAGAACACCAAGCAGTGGAGAGGATCGATTGCATCAACATCATTTAACAAGGTCAAGACGCCGAAGAGTACGACATTCGGGTACTAAGGGATAGTAGCATTGATCGCATAAAGAAATTGGTCGAATACTGGGTGAAAATGGCCCAAGAACCTCATCAGGAAATCTAAGAGAAATGGGCCAAGTGAAAAAAGAGTTGGACCAAAATCAACCAAGCGATGAGAGACATCAGCCTCCCAGAATTCGACACACCCGATGAATTTGTCGACTTGCGTGACATAGTCAAATTACATGTCGAACAAGACTCGTCATTGGCTATGGAGATAACAAAGGTGGAAAACATGGTGCCAGGAGATAAAGGAGATCCTTTCGAACCCGATGGACCAACACAGGTTCCCGTATGCCAACACGTGCAATGAACTCTTCGTCAAATGGTCGGAGTATGAGAAAAGTCATCCACTCAAGTGAGATCATTTGATGACTCTTAGAAGACTGAGAGATGAAAGCACCATGTGGCAATTGTTTTTGTTTTACTTAGTTGCACTTTTTATAGTTATTTTTAGTTAATAATATGTTATAAATAAGAGGATCGACCTGTGAGTAGGGGTTGATGGTTGTTGCAAAGACCCTCATTTTTTGGATTTGTAAAGAAATATTTAAGAGCTACTTTAATTGATAAGTCTTGTTTAGGACCAGAGACAAGCTTGTGCTTTTCATCAAAAGCATGTGTGATTGGATCTGAAGAAGAATTATTTCTAATTTTATCTCATGAATGGATGTTGTAACGAGTAAGAGCTCTAAATCTGTTGATAAGTTATCTGATTCAATATTTTCATAGTTCTTGTTTATAATGATGAAAAGTTAATCGTTGTGTTAATATGTGATTGATGATTAGAGTTAAGGAAACTAATTTTCTTTCCATCATTTATTGCATGTATGTTTTCTCCTGATAATGGTATCTCAGTCAATAATTGGAACACTAGTAGGTTAATGTATTAGTACTAGGCTTGTTGTAGGTGTAATAATCATTGTCTGCATGCTTGAGTAGAAGGGTTATCCTGAACTCATCCTTCTTCAGTAGTTAATTCCTTCCCCTTTGTTACCCAACTGGTTTATACCAACATTTATCTTGTATCGGTCCCACCTATAAGAGAAAAAAAAAAAAAAAAAGTTTGAACTGAAGGAGGATTTTTACAAGAAGACATCCTATCTATCACTACGTAAAGCCCATCGATTAATTGGCCAGATCGCAAGATCTAGAGAACCATTCCACCACTAAACACTGTAGAGTCTAATTGGGCCTCAATGACGTGTTTGGTTCCTACTGTTGAGTTAAAGGGATTTAAGACCCCTCAACATGATCTTATTTAGAAGTTTCCTTCTTCTCATAGTAGCCAAGGCTAGTCCAATCAAATGGTGATCTTTGACAGTTTAAGATTCCATCTAGAGCTACAAAGCTCTTTTCAAATTTCATGCTAGTATTTGATCTTTCCAAATCCTTTCTTAAACACATTGTTTTAGATTCTAGATTGTTGCATACATCTTCCTTTTCTTTTAGCTGGGATCTTAAGACTTCTTCAATTTTCATTGCCTCTTCTACTTGAGTTTTTAGGATGATGATAATTTTTTCAGTTTCATTAGAGATTTATTTTTTATAGAGTATTTCTTTTCTATACTTCTTTAGCTACTCCTTTTGTAGCCATTTCTTGTTCCTATGATCCATATTATTTTGAGAATGAAATGAAGGTAGAGATATAAAAATGAAATATACATAGATATTGCAATAAACTCAAAGATACAGTTATACACAATTTTTATTAATGAGAGAATGTACAGAAACTATAAAATTACAGAGTGAATGACTCGCTAGAATGATGGCAGCTTATCTCTGAGAAGAGATGTGATGGCTATGCTCATTTTCAAGAAGATGATGATGTTTAAAATGAGGATCCAAAGGCCTTTTTAACATAAATAAAATCCAAAAACCTAACTCCAGAAGATGTAACGCCAAAAGGTTTGTGGGCCCTGATGGGGATAGTTGTTACGTCAATTTCCTGAGGGTGTTAGTTTTGCATACGATATCTGTTTGGGGCATTAGATACCATATTAGAAATTTCTATCTGAGAAGTACAACTTTCGTTGGGGGCTAGAGAATCGTTTAGGCAAATCTTTGCCCACCAAAAGTCCAAAAAAACATCGTTTAAGGCCTCAAAATGGTCCTGGAAGTTTGAGACTCGAAAAACTGTAAAAAATTGCCAAAATAAAAAATTGTTCTTTGAGCTAGTGGAATAGGTGGGTGGCCACCGATTTCCGCCTAGATCATCCTCAGTCTCTCTATTTCATTTATACCACATATGATTTCTCCTTCAAGATCCACTTCTACTTCAATTTCAAGATTGTCTTCTTTTTTTAAATATGTGTTTCTATTTTCTATTTCATCGACATGTGTTTCTAGGGCCATGAAGAGTATCTCTTATGTTTCACTGTCACTATCATTATAAGAGTTTTTGTCTTCATTGGTATACCGATTCTTCTTTTATTTGTAGAACTTTCTTCTCTTTTCAATATTGTTCTTCTTGTAATTTTTGAAGATGGAATCTTCCTTTTCATTTTTATTTCTATCTTTTGCATAAGGAAATTTAGCAACAAAGTGTCCTACTTATCCATAATTAAATAATTTAAAGAGAATCTTACATTTTTATTTTCTTGATCATCTCTTGAGCTTCCTGACAAAGTTTGCTTCTTCTGCATCTAATTCACTTTTTGAGTTGTCATTTGTTTTGTATTCTTCTGTCTTTGTCTTCTTTGATTCCTTGAACATTTATTCCTTCCTTGATGTCTTTTCTTGCTCATCCTTTTCTATCCTCATTTCATATGCAGTGATGATTCTGTGTAATTTATTTATTGTCATATTGTCTAGGTCCTTTATTTCTTCAATGGAAGACATCTTGGGATCAAATCTTGAGGGAAGTGACCTAAGCACCTTTTTCACAATAATGGTTTCTTTAAGCTCTTCACCCAATCCTCTAATAGTGTTGACAATATCATCTACACGAAGAAAATAGGCTACAATACTCTCTTCTTCATTCATCTTAAGGGTCTCAAATTTTCCTCTATGGGTTTGTAATTTATCCTTTTTAACCTTTTCATCTCCTTGATATATTTTGTAACTTGTCCCACATCTCTTTTGTCGAAACACAATGCATGACTTTGACAAATTATGAATCTTCCAAACCACACATAATTGCATTCATGGATTTATCATTATTGTCAGTAAGCCTCTTTCCAGTTGTATCTACAGGTGGAGTTGTTGGTGCCATGTAACCATTCTTAACTGCACTCCAAATGTCAAACCCAAGATCCATTAAATAGGTTCTCAATATTATGCTCCATAATGAAAAATTTGATCCATCAAATAATGAAGCTTTGTTTGTAGAGAAACCGTCTTGTCTATCCATGTGTGCTTCAGGGATGTACCTTCCAGTGGTTAGACTATTCCTGAAGGAACTTGATCTAATACCAATTGTTGGAACACTTACTTATACTGATAGGGGGGTGAATCAATATGAAACTTTTTTTTCTTGTTCTTATTGTATTACACTTATCAATGTGAAAACCCAAATGGGAGAAAACCACATAAATATTTTATTAAAATATATTCACATGAAAAAACTTGTTACAAACACCAATCTGTTACAATGTTTTACATGCAACAACCTGAAAGAGACACCAATCCCTCCACCCGAAAATCAACTCAATAATACTTTTAGGAACCAACCTATAGTCACAATATTTGCAGGCACCAACCTATTGGAGAAACCAATCCATTTAGTTGAGAACCAACTTAGTAAGATGTAGGAACCAACCTATTGAGACACTAATCTCAAATTGTCTATCTAGATTCAATTCTTCTTAAAATTTCAACAACACATATCCCAAAGATTTCTCCTACACACATATGTTACTTTCAGATTCTCTGTCTCTGTTGTACTTGCCACAAAATTCTCCACCTGTTCACAATTTAGACTTGAGATGTTCCTTTGTTTGGCCTCGCTCATCCCTACCACCCTTATATGATTGCATTCTTCTCTCTTACATTTTCTGGCACCTGAAAAACCTCTGAGCCACAAACCTTCGATCCAAAACACCCTCACTCTCACTCACATTGACATACTCATGCTTCCACACTCTATCAGTCAAAAACGGTTATGGGAATTGTTATTTATACCTTAGATCATTCATCCAAGTGTTTTTCCACATACAAACAATTTTTGCTCAAGGTATAAGATCCAAATCCCTTGACTCTCTGTTAAATCTGGTTGTAAAACAATGCTTTGAAACCGATTCCAATTCCTCTCTTTTTTTGCACATTCTTTTCACATATTACTAGCTTATTGGGGCTACCAGGATTATGGAACACACATCACAATCCTCAATACTTAACAACCATTGGATCAATATAGGATTAAATTTCAACCATTGATCTATGATGTTATCCTCTCCAAAATGTTAACCGAGCCACCGGTCGATAGGCCCATGAGGTCCCCAAAACTTCAATCATACACCTTTAACCTTGATTGCACAAAAATCATTGGATCATTCCTTGAATTAAATCATGATCGTTGATCTACTCACTGGACACCGATACACATAGCACACCCCTCCAATCACAACAACCATCAAATGGGTCATAAATTAAATCTCGTCCATTGATCTCCCTGGATATCATTACCACTAGGCCTACCGGGTCACTAGCCCACCAGGCCCCCGAGCCTTTAAATTTTCACATTCAATTATTTTCCCCGATTTGGTATATCGACCCACCGAGCTCACGTAGAATTTTTATCCACTACGCTAACACTCTGGTATGACATACTAGGATACCTGCAAACATGGCTCATAGATCCAATGACCCACTGAGCTCACCAGGCTCACCAGGCCAGCAAACCATTGAGCTCACCGGGCTCATTAGGCCACTATCCCACCAGGCCCCTAGGAATTCAAACACATACCTTCAACTCCGCATTGGTACTCTGATCCAATCTCAGTCGTTGATCCTTCTAGATGATCAATGATCATGATTTAATTCAATCTAGTTCTATGATCCCACAATGTGGTTTGATCTCCATTGTTGATCTTATATGTCCTGACCATCGGGTCATCAGGAACACTGGATCACCGAGCTCACGAGGCCACTGGGCCTTCAACATTTCTCTTGATAAATGTTTCTTCGATCTAATCATCATGCTAACATGGAAAATGACATGGCTTCCACATGGACCCATTTCACACATGTTATATGACATGATGTGGTTTTTTCATGGCATTGATGTGGCATCAATATGGATGATGTTGCGGCGTTGATGTAGCATTGACCACCAGCCCACTAGCCACTAGATATTCAAGAATTTGACACAACACTTTCACTTCGATCTAGTATGGAACCTTGTCGCTCTGTGTTCTCACAAATGGTTCATTGGGCGATCACCTCGCTGAGTCCACCGGGTCATTGGGTGATCAACCCATCGGCCCACCAGGCCTCTGAAACTTCAAACTCATGCCTTCAACTATTATCCTTGATCTAATATGTCGAGCCCCATACTTTAAAATATAACACATTGCACAGGGTTCCATATCTCTTCCATTCACATTCAAATTGTATGACAATGCCTTTACCTTATAAAGTGTTTAACCATGGTTTTCCCAATGAATGTGGGATAAATAAATACTCTCTATTGAATTCAATCAGGCCATCGAGACCTCCCTTACTAGGATTATTAGTGCTCATCCCTTCAGTGCATGCCGTAGTTTCCTTAGTGCCCTCAGATTCTTGTTACTAGATATGCAGTTATGCTACCTCCTTGATCTTCAATGGGGTTGTCTTCGTCCAACTTCCAATTACATAAATCCTCTTCATACCTGTGTATCCCAAATTCATTCTAATTGACTATTCTCACACAATTATGTCGTCTTTGTAGTCGCTTGTATGTGGATCTCTATACAATATTCCTACAACTAAGAAGCCCTCCAAATTATCTACGTCCTCTGTCTCGTTCGATTCACAAAATGGACACTTCCTTGATCTACTCTTTGGTGTGAGTACTCTCCTCTTGTTTTTGAAATCAATAAAAATATTATTTTCAGCAAGATGTTCCCTAGTATGGTCGCCAATTCTATTGACGAAGAAATTTACCCTATGGTTTTGGGTTTCAACCACAATAGAGTATTGATCAAAAGACCACACTCAATTCCACAAGAACAATCAAGAATTATTATAACTAACTCACTAAATAACTTTCAATGAGAAGGTAGGTGACAAACCTAGATCCAAATGTTTGATTAAAATCCCTTAATTGAAACCTTTCATTTCAGCATTCCTCTCCAATAGTTCCTTCAAACACCTGCACACAATGAAGAAGAGAACTGCAAAGGGGTAGTTACAAGATAACTAATTTTTACATAAGATGATTGAAACAAATCCATTAGTGTTTTAGCTAATCAATTACCCAAATATCATAATCATAAAATAAAACATGAGATAGGACATGAAAGAGAGTTCTTTATTCATAAACAACAAAATCAAGAGTAGTTACAACCTCTAATTGTTGCAACATTGCTCCATAACTGAACTTGAGGTGCCTCCACCCAAGCAAATGGAGATCAACACTACCTCAAAATCCTATGTTCAAGTAGGTCCAAGAAAGAGGAAACAACTATTTCTGACAAGATAAGAGGAGCAATAACGGTTGGAAACAAGGGTTTCCATATCTAAAGGGGATACATCAAATACTCAGGATAAGGGGCTTGCAAACTAGGAAATATTATTTGGCAATGCAGGTATTCCAAAAGAGGATGAATACCTTTAGTAACCACTCACAAAAATAGATAAAATATCAACACACTAATTTTTTGACATGGTAAAACCCCTATGGGGAAACATCCATGACCCTAGCCAACATGGACACTTGGAACAATTTATTAATGCAAAAGAAAAATATTATAGAGAGATTTACAAGAGAGTTTCTCACAATCGATCATCGAAAAATGACCCTCTATTCTCTTTAAATAGAGATCATGGACCAATTGGGTGTGTTATCACATATTTTTGCAAGGGGATTATTTTCCTTTGAAGTTGGTCATTGGGTGACCAAATGCAAAAGAGGTGTGCTTAAAAAACCCACAAATGTTTTTCATCCAAATTCGGGGCGTGATTATGCAAAGGCGCACACATACCTGTTCGGCGAAAATCCATCAAGTACAGGCTCAGTCTCGGCCGTCAGATCCATTAGACAAAAATTATCGGCAACCATCGGGTGATCGACATCATAGATTTACATGAAGTATAGCGTCAGACAGAGATCTGAAATCGTGAGGCCAATCCTAGCCATTAGTGCGGCGAAAGACACATGGTGCACAATCAACATTTTGAGGTTTTTCAAGATGGAGAGGTCAAGGAGTAGAGTCACCAAAACTCGCGAAATGCAAAATTGCGATAAGATCATAGTCGTTGATTAAAGGAGATATTTGGAATGTTGGATCAACTTTTCGTGTCTTGAAGACTCGTGAAGCGTGAAGTCCCGAAATGATCTTGGTCGTCCATTCTAGAAGAACATTCGGCACAGGATCAATGTGAAGAAAGTCATTTCGAGAAGTTGAAGTGAGAAATGGTGATGGCCCAAGGTCCCAAAATGTCGATGTTCATCAGGATCGTCCAATGCAAAGGGACACGTGTCACCCGATCCAAACAATCGCGATTTTGGGACTCAAAGATTTCAGCATGGAATACAATGCAAACTCACAAAACACAAAATACTGAAGCACCTGGGAATTAGGCACACGATCGCAGCCCAGGGTCATATGGAAAATGGGGTTAAATGAAAGGTAAACACTTATTGAGTGGAAGATAGCTGAGGTCATTAGAGTAAATGATCTTGGTCGTCAGATTCAAAATGAGTCTAATCGTCGATCTGGATAGGTCATTTCATAGGATCGAGCATCGGGATTTTGGAGGTTGAATGGATTGAAAACTCCTGAAATGAGAAATCCCAAAATTTCACATGGGAGCCCCAGGTCATGGCCCAAGGTCATGTGGAGATATGGAGAAAAGTCGTGCCAAAGGCCCAAAGCACCCGTCTTGGTCTCAGCAAAGGACTGTGTGGTTTCAAAACGACGAGATCAGTTTGAAGGGATCATTGGCACCACCTAGAACATGCATAAGTATTGGGCCTCTTCTCGATCCCAATGAAAGTTGAGGGGTGGTTGGAACCTCATATTGTTCCATAAATGGAAAGCATGGAATAATTGGTCGTGGAGGCAGACTCTCAACCCAAAGTTCCCCTGTCAGCAGATTTTCTTGCAAAGCCCATACTGATCTGATCTTGCATCTAACAAAATAATGCAAGTGCACCTTGACATAAGAAAATGTGGACATTGAGCCTTGAATGCAGTGACCAGAGCGCGCTCCTGGTGGGAACTAGTGGCCCTGAGTATATATACACAATTTTGATATTTTGTAATTGTCGATGGTTGAGCTAGGCTCCCGTATTGTAAAGTTTTGATGAAGCACTGGGTTTCCTGGTTATGCATTTGTATATGAGACTTTATGTTTAATGAAAGTCAGCTTCTTTCCATCTCTCTGTAAATTCCATGTTAAAACGCTCGGAATTGGAGGATCCATTCGAGGGTATTTGTGCTGCTATGATGTATGTTTGATCATAGAAATATTATCACCATTTTTAAGTAGTTTCTTGTGTTATCCTTTCCTTCTCACACTGAGTAGTTCGTAATTGGAGGGTCCAGTCGAGCTATTATAGTAGAATTGTGATGTAGGTTTGATCACTGTGCTTTTGTAACTGTGTCATTTAGGCACATTTCAATGTCTTGTTTTTCTTCTCTGAGTTGTTGGAAGGCCGGATGCCCATAGCAATCTCATTCACCATTCTCACCAAGTCTTCCCTCTACTCATTTTAATCTCAACTTACTGACAAAAGTTAGATCAAGACCTCACTTGTTCATGCATTGTCTAGCCCAGTTTTTCTGAGTTAAAGCAATACTCTCCTGGGTCTGCGCCCATTCAACCACCCCAATTTATTCATTTGTGACGTACAAAACTGATGGGTATCAGGCTTACCTATACTTCAATCCAGAGGTGACTTCTGGTGCTAACATTTCTGGTGTCGTTTCCGGGGATGGAAGTGAATACATCTTCCCTAGGAGAATGACAACGAACTTCTGATTCTGAAGGTGCATCAGAATTCAGAACCTTTGAAGATTGCGATTGCACCTGGCGACTCCACTGTCTCGTCTCCGCTATTTTAGTGTGACTACTTCTGGATACACCTAGTATCCCCTGGGAGAACACAACGCTCAGATCCAGTCTTTGATGGTGAACAAATACTAGACACACTCATTCTACATATCTTTCACCTTGCAACTCCACAATCAAAGACTCCACTGGAGAGGATCATGTTGACAGAAAAATGACCATGCCGAAGGGAAAGACCAGGTATCATTTTATGAGCTTGCTTCATGAAATCTCATTTTTATTTATGAGCTCATTTTTCTCTTTCCCTTTACTTATAGAGAGGATTATCCTCTTCTTTGTATATTCAGATGTCCTTAGAACTTATTTTGTTCATCCATCCTTGGAAGAAGAAACCATACCCTCTTCTTGTGTTGTAGATACTAATATCGTGCCTTCACCCCTGCCTATTCATAAAAGTGAGATATGTATTGCATATCCTCTCGAAATTGATCACCCTTGTAGCCTTGAGGAGTTTGAAAATAATTCAAAGTCTTCTCAAATCTTGTTACCTCCTGTTATTCCTGCTGAGCCTCCCCATCCTCTTGTCGAATCCCATATTTAGCCCACTTCTTTTCAAATTAAAATAAAAAATAAGTTGTTCAATAAGATTTCTATGGTGAGGGTTTTTAGTTAAGTTTAGAAAAACCTTTGAGGCTGCCATATCGCCTTAACCCTTATCCTCTTGATTCCTTTGAGTTTCTTCCTCGATTTTTTGGGGAGGATCATGTTACAGCTGAGAGGCACTTGGGGGGATTTGAGAACTTTATTGATCAGTTTGAGATCGTTCATGATGATGTTACCATGACACTGTTCTCACATTCCTTGTCTGGAGATGTTGTTGTGTGGTTTAGATGTCTGGAGGCCAGTTCTATTGGTTCCTGGACCGAGCTATGCCATGATGTTTTAAAGAGTTGGGGTGAGAACAAATCCATTGATCAATACTGGTTTGAGTTTAATGCCTTGAGGAGAGGGGAATATGAAGCATTGGTTGTCTTCAATAGGATGTTTTACAACGTCTATCATAGCATGTCTGTGGAGATAAGACCCATAGAGACTGATGCCATGGTGTACTATATCATGGCTCAACATCCAGAGCTCGTACTTCTCCTGAGAGAGAGGAAATATTCATCATTGAGACATCTATTTGAGGATGCTGGAGAGGTTGAAGAGAACATCAAGGCTAGCAGGTGGGTTCATAGGCAGGCAGATTTGTATGAACATGAGGAATAATACTTTCAGTATGTTTTAGATTCTGAGCAAGAAGATAGTGAACATGAATCAGCTCTGGAACAACAACTGGGAAGTAGGTATGATTCACAGTTGGAATCAAGTTCTTCATCATTTTCATATTTTTCTATGGGCAGGAATACATATCCATCTTATGACCAGTTTCCAAAACATTTTGAGCATGTAGCAACAATTGATTGCATAAATAGTTGTATGTTCATGACTGATCATAGTTATCATGGTCTAAATATTGTAGCCCATTTATCTTATGATCATTTTTCTGGAGAAAAAACTACAAATATTGATGATCGAGAGTTGGTTTCAGATGAAGAAGAAGGGAATTTATTTATGAGCAGAGATATTTTTGCAGAGGAGCATCCTGGCCTTCTAAAGAAGCTAAGATTTTGTCACAATATGCATGATCTCATGGCCATATACATGGAGTCCTACATTTCAGATTTTTTGAAATGTTCAAACTGCATTAGTTCACCAATACTCACAGGTGAGTATGGTGTTATGAAATATTTCCAAGACCACACTATAGAGACTTTTCCTTTATTAACTAAGGAAAAGCATTGGCTGGAAATCAACTATCCTAGACTCATAGAAATCACAAATCAACATGTAAAGGATCAACTTAGTGGGCAGTTTATCTCCTGTCCAGAACCTGTAATTGAGCAGGTATCACCTGGTATCAGCCAGCCTGCATCCATTCTCCACCCACCTGTGCACTCTGAGAACATCACACGATGGGTGAGACGCAATAAAGGACATGAGTTAATTTCTTAACAGTTGAGCTCCTCTGATTATAAATTTTGTGACCCTGCGGGATTATATATGGAGTTGTGTTTTCCAAAAGCATTGGAGCCTGCAGTTTTATTCACCTTATCATCATTTGGGGGTATAGTCAGTGTTCCAAACCATGTCCTCATTTTTTTTTCATACTTCCTTATCCTTTTGTGGATTATCTATAGGAAAGAAAATGATCATATTATCAGACAGTCCGGGTGGCTATGGTGGAAGTTTGCTTTAACCTAGCTCTTTGTAAAAATCATTTAGCTTAGGTTTTTGTACATAAATAAGCTCCTTGGAGCATGTGTGTTTATTTTTGTTTTTACTTGTCAGCTTTATAGTCTTCAACAGTTTGTTTTTGAGCTTGACTCCATGGCCCAACAGAAGGTGATTGGAACTGCAAAGGGAGATCTTAGAGCCTCGCGGGGAGGGATCTATCCCCCATGGAGCCTAACGTTATCACATATTTTTGCAAGGGGATTATTTTCCTTTGAATTTGGTCATTGGGTGACCGAATGCGAAAGAAGTTTGATTAAAAAAACCACAAATGTTTTTCATCCAAAGTTGAGGAGTGATTGTGAAAAGGTGCACACATACCTGGTCGACGAAAATCCATCAAGCACAGGCTCAGTCTCGGCCGTCAGATCCATCAGACCAAAAATATCGACAACCATCGGGTGATCGAGATCATAGAGTTACACGAAGTATAGTGTTAGACAGAGATCTGAAATCACAAAGGCCAATCCTAGCTATTGGTGTTGTGAAAGACACGTGGTGCATGATCAACATTTCGTGGTTTCACAAGATGGAGTGGTCAAGGAGTCGAGTCATCAGAACTTGCAAAATGTGAAATCACGATAATATCATAGCCATTGATTAAAGGAGAGATCTGGACCATTGGATCAACTTTTTTCGCTTTTGCAAGTCGGGAAAGTAAGAGGGTAGATTCTTGAAGACTCGTGAAGCATGAAGTCCTGAAATGATCTTGGTTGTCCATTCCAGAAGAACATGCGACACAGGATCAACATGAAGAAAGTCATTTCGGGAAAGTTGAAGTGAGAAATGTTGATTGCCCAAGGTCCTAAAATTTCGATGTTCATCAGGACCGTCCAATGCAAAGGGAAACATGTCGCCCAATCCAAACAATCGTAATTTCACGACTCGGATATTTCAGCATGGAATACAATGCAAACTTGCAAAACGCAAAATTCTGAAGCGCCTAGGAATTAGGCACACGATCGCATCCCAGGGTCATATGGAAAATGGGGCTAAATGAAAGGTAAGTGCTTATTGAGTGATAGACAGCTGAGGTCATTTGAGGAAATGATCTTGGCCGTCATATTCAAAATGAGTCTAATCATCGATCTGGATAGGGCATTTCGTAGGATCGAGCATCGAGATTTTGGAGGTTGAATGAATTGAAAACTCCCGAAATGTGAAATCCTGAAATTTCACATGGGAGCCCCAGGTCATGGCCTGAGGTCATGTGGAGCAATGGAAAAAAGTCATGCCAAAGGCCCAAAGCGCCCATCTTGGTCTCAGCAAAGGGTTGTGTGGTTTCAAAACCCCGATATCAGTTTGAAGGGATCATTGGCACCACCTAGAACATGCATAAGTATTGGGCCTCTTCTCGATCCCGATGAAAGTAGTTAATGAAAGTAGAGGGGTGGTTGGAACCTCATTCCATTCCATAAATGGAAAGCATGGAAGAATTGGCCGTGGAGGCTGACTGTCAACCCAAAGTTCCCCTGTCAACAGATTTTTCTGCAAAGCCCATACTGATCTGATCTTGATTCTAACAAAAGAATGCAAGTGCACCTTGACAGAAGAAAATGTGGACGTTGAGCCTTGAATGCAGTGACCAGAGCGCGCTCCTGGTGGGAACTAGTGGATCTGAGTATATATACACGGTTTTGATATTTTGTAATTGTCGATGGTTGAGTTAGGCTCCCGTATTGTAAATTTTTGATGAAGCACTGGTTTTCCTAGTTATGAATTTGTATCTGAGACTTCCTGTTTAAAGAAAGTCAGCTTCTTTCCATCTCTCTGTAAATTCCATGTTAAAACGCTCAAAATTGGAGGATCCAGTCGAGGGTGTTTGTGTTTCTATAATGTATGTTTGATTAGAGAAATATTATCACCAGTTTTAAGCAGTTTATTGTGTTATCCTTTCCTTCTGACACTGAGTAGTTCAGAATTGGAGGATCCAGTTGAGCTATTATAGTAGCATTGTGATGTAGGTTTGATCATTGTTCTTTTTTAACTGTGTCATTTAGGCATTTCAATGTCCTGTGTTTCTTCTCTGAGTTGTTGGAAGGTCGAATGCCCATAGAAGTATTGTTCACCATTCTCACCAAGTCTTCCCTATACTCATTTTAATCTCAACTTACTGACGAAAGTTAGATCAAGACCTCACTTGTTCATGCATAGTATGGCCCCATTTTCTAAGTTAAAGCGATACTCTCTTGGGTCTGTGCCCATTCGACCACCCCAATTTATTCATTTGTGACATGCAAAACTGATGGCTATCAGGCTTACCTCTGCTACAATATAGAGGTGACTTCTGGTGCTAATAGGGTGTTAAACCACAAATCAATGTATCCATTTTGATCAAGGAGAATATGAACCATCAAATCAATCTATGTCAGGAACATATCATGATCATTGGATTACCTAACTACAAATGAATACTAATACAAAATAAAGAAACACACTTTTACCTAACGACACATTAGACCAAGTTGATATTAACTAATTCCTAAGTGTCTAAATATCTTAACATCCCCCCTTAAGAAAAACTTTGGATAGGATTGAAGGATTTACAAAGGTGACAAAATAGGAGAATAAAGGAGGCATTAGAGCCTATCCCCCCTTAATGAAAACTTCCTGAACTCCTAACATAGATCGAAGTTTGGAAAACTTCGCTTCTATAAGAGACTTTGTGAAAATGTATGCAACTTGAGCTTCTATAGGGAAACCGATCACTTCAATAACTTGATCATGAATGCACTTTCTGATGAAGTGCATGTGTGGCTCGATCTTTGTTGCATTGATGTTGAACTGTATCTTTGTCAACCTTGATGAAACTCTAATTTTTACATCAGAGGGTGGTTGGATGCTGATACTGGAATCCAAACTTTGAAAGGATTTTTCAAATCCACAAGTCTTCTTAACTTGCATTATCTTCTACTTGGTACTCTGCTTCTGCTACAAAAAGAGCGATATCATGTTGTTTCTTACAATCCCAAGTGGTAGGTCCTAAACCAAGGCTGAAAAAATAACCTACAATAGAATTCCTATCATCAGGGTCATTGAACCAATATGAATTAGTGAAACCAACCAATAAATGAGTCCCCCGTTGATCCAGGTGTATCTCTATGGCCATCCACCTTTTCCAGTGAATCAACATGTTGAGCCTATGGTTTTTATAAACCATGATATTCACCCTTTTGATGGGGAATGGAATGTAATGACATCTTCATTTGTTAATTATAGACATCATGTAATGATTTCCTACTAGTTTTATGTACATTCTTACAACATAGCATTAATGCACTGTATCCCATTAGAACTCCGTAGTTAAGTGTGCGCAGGCTAGAGTAGTACTGGGATGTTAACTGCTAGAGAAGTTTTAGTGTTTTACATGCCTATGGAATTTTATAAACTTGGTCCAATTTATCCCACATGCATTGTGGGAATTGTTCTCCTCTCACTCTCTCATATATAGTTGAGGTGAAGGAGGCCCTTTAAGCATGCAATGGAGTGTAATGTAAATCTTGTTGAAAATGAAGTGTAACCAACATCTCTTTCTTTTCAGAGATAAGCTGCCCCATTATGCTAGTTTGCATTCTATAATGTTTTTCTCTCTTATTCATTAATAGAATTTGGGTTTCACCATATTTATGTCTTCTCTGCTATATTTTTATTTTTTTCTTGTTTCGTTCTTAGCATAATCTAGATTAGTGGTATCAGAGCAGTCTGCTCCTTTTTATTTCTCAGAGAAGGTCAAGGTATAGATATTTGGGTCTCGAGCTATTTTTTCTCGAGGAAAACCTCTCTCGCTAGCCCAAGTGACCTCCCATGGAGGAAGAAAATAAATATGATAGAGAAAGATATCCTTTCAATACGTTTCTTGAGGAATCCCTCGTGCAACAGAGGAACGAGATGATGGAAAAATTCGTTCAGATCCTTCAAAGACTACTGATAGAAGCGATTGATGAATCTTCAACAAGAAACCATTTCAGAGGTGCGACACCCTTCAAGGTACAATTCAATTTTGATATCCCATTATTTGAAGGCCAGATAGATGTAGATGCTCTAGAAAAATGGTTGAATATGCTAGAAGATTATTTTTTTGTGCAAAATTTTTCCAACAGTGAAAAGATAACCTTTGTGCTACTTAAAGCCCTTCCTCATGTCAGATCTTGGTGGGAAGGTTACTGGGAGAGGTACACCGCAGGTGAATCTACACGATTCAGGAGAGAACCAACTTGGGTGGCCTTCGTAGATTCCCTAAAGGAGGAGTTCTACCCTGTCAAAAACTATGATGACCAGTACATGAGATGGACAACTCTATGTCAGAAAAGAGACCATATTGTGTCAGAGTACACTAACATATTCATACCTTGCACTCAAATATAGGTATCAAAGAATCTGAGTGACATCTTATCTTGAAGTAGCACAATGGTCTTCATAGGTACTTTCAAACATAGATGGATTTCTTGGACATCTCCTCACTGGGAGATGCTCATCGATATGTGGTCAAAATTGAGCATAAATTCAAGAATCAGAGTAAGCAAGAGTTAGGGTTTGAAAATATGCCCCAACATAAGTATGGAAAAGGAAACCCTAACTCACAGAATGAAGGACATATTACAAAGGAAGGCCAACCTCAAGAGAGCCAGTCCAAGACATAGGAAAATAATGGTAACAAGAAGTTTAAGAAAGACAATGGAAAGTGGTGCGAGTTCCACAAAATCCCCTGCCAGAACACCGATGAATGTCACTTGAAGCAATCTTTGGTGGCTAAGCTCAAAGAAAAAGAATCAAAACCAGACTCAAAATTTTATTCAGAGAAGAATAAAGGGAAAAAAATCATTGATGCAAAACCCACTACTACCATTGTGACCACAACAATACAACCATAAAAACCAGAGAATCTTGAGGAGGGGGAACGCCTCTTCCTCTCATAGATGTGGGTAAAGGGGAATCCACTACATTTCATTGTTGACAGTAGGAGTTATAAGAACCTGATCTCATCCGAGGTTGTCAAGAGATTTAATTTTCCAACGATGCCATACCCCCAACCATACACCATCAAATGGTTGAGCCGGGGATGAGACATTTTTGTCATCCAACCGTGCCACCTGTCCTATGTAATCAAGACCTTCAAGGATTGGGTAGTGTGTGATTTTTCCCCACTTGAAGTATGTGATGTTATTTTAGGACAACCATATACGTGGAAACATCATGCTATTTATGAGTCTCGAACCCGCAGTGTCATTGTTACTCTAGGAGGTCAACTCTACAGGGTACTAGAGGTAGTTCCGACTACTATCTCAGCAAAACAGTTCCACAAAGTAATCTCCCATACCGCATAGTTTATCCTCTTCATGATCTGATCATAAGGTGAACAAAAGGACGCTACACCCATTATATCCTTATCCCAAGACATTTCTATACAGTAGAAGCATGTCGAAAAGATTGTAGAGGAACATGAAGATAATATGATTCTTCTACATGTTTAGCATAACTCTATTGGCCATGACCCTTTTTAGGTGTTCTTGGGGTTCCCACCAATAGCCCCCATTGATATAAATCTTCTTGCTACATATTCATTGAAAGAGTCCTCCAACACTCATACCAAGGAAGATCATGAAACCATATCTATTGAGTGGATCCCACACCTCCAACAGGTTCATGACATCCTTCCACAGGAAAAGTACAAGCAAGACATGTACTTCAAAAAGGCAAGCAACTCACCAAGGTTTAGATTCAAAATAATTTTCCTGATATCCCGAAGGAAATTGACACAATGGGACCATTTCTTCCTAAGGGGGGAGGAATGATCTAGGTGGATCTCGATGGCCATCCACCTTTTCCACTGAATCAACATTTCAAGCCTATGGTTTTGATAAACCATGATATTCATCGTTTTGATGGGGAATGGAATGTAATGCCATATTCATTTGTTAATTACAAACATCATGTAATGATTTCCTAATGGTTTTATGTACATTCCTACAACATAGAGTTAATGCATCAGATCCCATTAGACCTATGTAGTTAAGCGCGCTCAAGCTAGAGTAGTACTGGGATGGGTGACCGCCTGGGAAGTCCTAGTGTGTTACATGCCTATGGAATTTTATAAACTTGGTCCAATTTATCCCACATGCATCATGGGAATTGTTCTCCTCTTACTCTCTCATATATAATTGAGGTGAAGGAGGCTCTTTAAGAATGCAATGGATTGTTATGTAAAACTTGTTGTGAATGAAGTGTAGCCAACATCTCTTTCTTTTCAGAGATAAACTACTCCATAATGCTAGTTTGTGTTCTACAATGTTTTTCTCTATTAATCATTAATATAAGTTGGGTTTCATTGTATTTTTGTGTTCTCTGCTATATTTTTTTTTTGTCTCGTTTCGTTCTCATCATAATCCATATCATCCCCAAGATTTAATGTATCTCAAACTAAACTGTATCTAGAGAATTTTAAATTTCTTTGTAAGGATGGTTTTCACATCATTTAAAAGTTTTGTTTCACTATTTGTGAGGATAAGGTCATCAACATAAAGAACAAGGATTATGATATGGCTTCCTACTTTCTTGGTATAGACATTAGGGTCAGAATGATCCAAGGGATCAAAATATGCTCAAAAATAAAAGTTCTCGAAATTGCTAGAAAATGGATTCATGGTGTATATCGTGTCCTCACGAACCCAACACAACTTGAGCGTGCTCAAACGGACATTGTATGAGAGAGATATTGCATTCTATCTTCTTTTCCAAACATGCAAACAATGTTGATTGTACAGTCCGTACAGTCTGACTGTGCAGATCATACCACTGACATGGCATGGGACCATACAGGACATGTGGAAGGTGATGAGTTTTTAGGTGATGATGTGGAAAAGGATGACATGGAAAGTGGCTGACGTGGCAGGGGTTTGGCGTGGTTGACATGGAACAATTGTCGATCGACATGTGTTAGAGTTCTAGCGAAAGGGAAGGTGCCACATGCCCAGCCAGGGGTTGCCACATGGCACCCCTTTATTGGTTTATTGGTTAAAATTATATGGAGTCCACGAGGGTCGAACCCGATACCTCCACCAAGGCTAGAGTCTCCGCGTAGGCCGGGCCACCAGCCCACCTACACATTGTTACTTAACCCTATACGTTGGAACTTGTATTTAAGTTTGATGTGGTGTTTGGTTGGGTGGAGAAAAGGTCGTGGCTTAGCCCCAGCCCCTGGTCACCACACTTTCCATATACCATATGACCACCAACGCGGGGAGTACTCAACGACTAGGTCGATGAGTGCTACTTTTTAAGTCGACGCTCGATCACATGGCCATGTGACCGACACCTCTGCCGAAAAAGGTGCTTATGCCTCCTAACCATGCGAAAATATGCCACCAATTGAAGAATGGGAATGGTGTTGGGTTTTTGGCATGGGAAACACCTGTGAGCTAGGTTAGTCACACATAGGTGCGATTTGGAGGACCAGAGACAACAAGTATTGGGGAAAATTATCTAGAGTTGTATTTTTCTCAATTTTTGGCCAAACTAGGTGCAGGAAGAGCCCAGCTAGGTGTTTTTGGACATTCTGGAGCCATTGAAGACATTTATTTTTCATTATGAGTATTGTAAATCATTTATTTTGACACTTTGAGGATTAATGAAAATGATCCATTGGAAGCTAGACCAGGAGATGTAGTCGAAGAGAGGGGTGAACTCATTTATCATTTTGTTTTGTTAATGTGCTTACTTTTGATGATTTTTATGTCTATTTATGCTGCTAATGTTTAAGTAAAAAAACTCATTAAGTTTTATGTGTTTGCAGCTTGATCCTATTGCCTAAACACATATAATTTACACTTGCAATTTTAAAGAGACTCTGGCCTTTTCATTTTCAGATCAAGTTGGTATCAGAGCATAGGATTTTTAAGGTTTGATTTTTTTCAAGTGTTTGTTTTATGATGCTTACAAGGTTGAAGCTCACAAGAGGATAAGGTCAACTTGTAGAGCCAAGTTCTCAAATTTCAAGAAGGAGAACTACAAAATAACCTCAAGCTTCAAAGAGATATTCACCAAGTATGGCTCATGAGGAGAGTCATGAAACTCTTACTTCAGAAGATGAAACTTTCAGAAAATCTTTCTATGATATGATAGAAATGGTGAATGTTTTATTTGAAGAAAGAAATGCAAGGTTGTAAGGTGAAATCTCAAATCCTCCAAGAGATAATGAAGATAGTGATGATAAAACTACAAAAGGAAATGGAAGGAATGGTGATACTGTTGGAGTTACTTCACACACACCTAGGATTTTTTTTTCCTAAGGTTTTTCCTTTTTTATTAGTCATTATTCAGTCTCCTATATTTTAGGAAGAATATTCCTCTAGGGAGAATATTCTCTTCAGTTTGACTAGTTGAGTGGTGTTTAGATGCTGCATTGGTTTTGTCACCATGCAACATTGGGATCATCACCAGATAATGTGCATTTTCCTTGGGATCATCACCATACTAGCGCATTACTCATGATTCCCTAATCTCCCCCTCACTTCACTTTGTTTCAGTCATTTAACTGAAGACTGATAGACTAGTTAACTCATACTAGGTGGCAGTTCACTCCCATAACTGCCTGAGAGACTAGAATAGGTGGTAGTTTACTCCTGTAACTGTTGGTGTGTGTCCAGATCACTCTAGACCACCAATATGACTCATTAGCTACTCATGTATCCTATATCTATTGTAAACTATTCACTCTTTGAGTGTGGAATATGGTTAATGAGAATTCTTCCATTCATTCTCTCTTGCTTCTTATTTCTCAAATTATCTTTGCAAATGTGTGTAGTATTTTATAGCTATATCTATTTTGTGCAATTTCAAAACATTTACATGGTATTAGAGCCGAAAGACTACAAAGCAAAAGCTACACCAAATTATTTTTTGCAGGTACTAAAGATTGAAGAATGCAGAAAAGATTGATTACTCGTCGTTGATACTTCTCATGCCTCATAACTATTTGGAGTGGAATAAAACAATTATGCTTCTGTTGAGATGCAGAGGCTTGTACCAAATAACTGTGGCAATGGAAGTAGAGCCTGATTTTGCCGATGAGAAAAACAATTTTCTCAATAGACAAGATATGGCCATAGGAGGGATCCTCTCATTTATTTCTCCTGAAATTCTCCATCAAGTATATGATGACTCAGAAGAATCAAATCCAAACGAATTATGGACCATATTGGAGGTTCTATTTTGGAATAAATAATATTGCGAATATTTCATGCAGGAGGTTGAAAAGATAGAGCCAGAAGAGAATCCATCAGAAGATCAGGCCTCTTATTATGAAGAGTCTTCTACAAAAGTATTTGCACAAATTTGTATTCCATTAATTGAAGATGATGTCTACTCCATTTCATATTTTTTTTTTGAAATTAACGTGGAAGATATATGGCATGCATCTCAAGAGTCACATGCAAACACTTTTCCATGCACAATGCATGCATCTCAAGAGACAAAAAGGGAGTTGTGCACATCAGACTCAATTATGATATTTTCTGAGAAACATTTTCAGAAACAAATTGGACATTTGAGTTCCTCTAGGGAAAATATCCAATTAAAAAAAACCAATCATCCAAAACCGAGTCCGGGAAGTGAAGTTATGATCATTTTAAAATCAACAAAATTTCAGCGTTTTTCCGGAAACGACCGCACGGTTTTCAAAATTTCATCCAAAATTTATTTGGATTTTCTTAATTACAAGAAGATAAAGTGGATATGTGTGGACATATCAATGGTGCATCTAATCCATCATATCTGTGCAGACATATACATCTTCAACAAAATCTTCAAATAGCACAAACTTGCACAATTGTGAGGTCTTCTTGGAGTGAAGGACATGGTTGCTTAGCAACTTCCTTTTTTTCCTTCACTCCAAGAAGACCTTGCAACTGTGCAATTTTGTTCTCTTTGAAGATTTTTTTGAAGATGTAGATGTCTGAACATATCTGAGGGAGTAGATGCACCATTGAGATGTCCACACATATCCTCTTTCTCTCTTGCTTCTTCTTTCTCAATTTCTCTCTGCAAATGTGTGTGGTATTTTCTATCTAGATCTATTATGTGCAGGTTCAATACATTTATAGATACTCCACTTCCTTCACCTCCATCTTCCACTTCTTCTACCATTTCACAACCACCTCCAAATTCTTCAAAAGAACATGGTAAAATTCCTCCACCAACTCCTTTTCTTAAGCTTGATATTAAGTTTGAATTGCCTATGTACAATGGAGAGGTAAATGCTGAGAAATTGGATAACTAGATTCCTTAGATTGAAGTGTATTGTATGATACAAAGAATCAAATATGATGAAACTAAGATTCAACTTGATTCTCTTAGATTGGAAAGTGCAACACTCATTTGGTGGGAAGCCACAAATCAAGAGGACATGAAGAAACATGGTAAAGTTTTATCCTCTTGGAATTATTTTATTGTTGCATTTAAAATAAAATTTTATACATTAGCATACATACAAAAATCTATTATGGATTGGCAAAATTTTAGACAAGCTAAAACGCAAAGTGTGCAAAGCTACACCCAAGAATTTAGAAGAAGAGCTTTGATTTTGGGTATAGATTTATCTTCTCAAGAAACTTTACTCAAATACATTGGAGGATTGCATAGCTACTTGAGGCACATAATACTTATGTTTAACCCTACAAATCTAGATGAATTTTGTGTACAAGAAACTCATTTGGAAGCAAGAGGGAGGAATGAACCTCAAGAGGGAAACAAGAATCCATTTGTCAAGGGAGACAAGGGAAAGATGAAATTCAAAGGAAATGGAAGAAATAATGCTTCGGTCAATAAAGAGGGAGAGAAACTCTCATGTAAACACCATTCAAAATATGGCCATGATGAATACCATTGTTGGAAACTTCATCCTGAAATGAGACCCAAAATGTTCATCCATAATGAGAAACCAAAGACTAGTGCAACTACACAACATGATTTAGGCTCTGATTCGGGAGATGAAACAACAATTTACAGCCATGGGTTTTCAAGGGAAGGATTCTATTGCAAGTACTAGTTCTTCAAGTAGTAGTAGCCTCAATGAAACTCAACATGAAAAAAAAAGAAAAGAGATTTTCCACATAAGGGTTATTTCAAAGCATACCAAGATAGATACTTTATATGATACTGGATCTCAAGAAACCTCATATCTGAAGACCCTGTCAAGAAATTAAAATTGGAAACTACTCCACATCCTAAGCCTTACCCTCTAGGATGGATATGTGACAATGCCAAATTGCATGTGACAAGAAGATGTAAACTTAGATTTTCCATCAATGCAAACTTTATAAATAAGGTAGAGCATGATGTTCTTCCATTGGATATTTGTGGTATTGTGTTCGGAATCCCATATTTATATGATAGGAGAGCCATCTTTCATCGTCATGAGAACAAGTATCATTTTTTTTTAAATGGAGTGGAGTACATTGTTAGAGCACATACAAAGAAGTTAAATTTGTCACTTGTAAATGCTAGAAAAATGAAGATATTAGGAAATACTAGTAAGAAAGTTGTCCTCTTGATGATCAAACCCAAAGAAAATGTTAAAAAGGAAGCTTTCCAAGGTTGTGATGCAAAGTTGAAATCTGATTTATATGAGGTTGTTAACCAATATGATGAGATGTTTTAGGAACCAAAATGATTTCCTCCAAAAAGGGGTATCTAACATGAGATACAATTGCAACAACATTGTCCTCTTCCAAACATTGGTATGTATAAGATGTCAGTCATGGAGAATATTGAAATTAAAAAACAAATCCAAGAGTTTCTTGAAAAAGGGGTTATTATTCCAATCACATCGCCATGTGGGTCACCAATTTTTTTAGTGCCAAAGAAAGATGGTACCTGGCACATGTGTGTATATTTCAGAGCTTTGAACAATATTACGGTAAAGAATCGTTATCCTCTTCCTAGAATTGATGATTTTCTTGATCAATTGAAAGATGCCAAGTATTTTACTAAGTTGGATTTGAGAAGTGGATATCATCAGATTGAGATTGCTGAAGGAGACACATGGAAGAAAAATTTCACAACAAATCAACGTTTGTTTGAGTGGATGCCAGATGGTTATGCCATTTGGGCTTTGTAATTATCCTGCTACATTCATGAGAGTTATGAATGATGGTTTAAGGCCTTTTATTGATGATTGTGTGATTTTCTACTTGGATGACATTTTGATATTTAGCAAATCTCGTGAAGAACATATTATGCATGTAAAGAAAATTTTAGATGTCTTGAAGAAAGAAAAGTTGTTTTTAAAGATGTCTAAATGTGAATTTGGAAAGACCTCACTTATTTACTTGGGACATATTGTTGGATGAGGAGAATTGAAAATTGATCCTTCCAAGGTCAAAGTCATTGTGGATTGGCCCAAGCCCAACAATGTGACAGATGTAAGAATATATTTGGGAGAATCCCAATATTGGAGAAAGTTTATTGCTAACTTCTCTTCAATTGCAACTCTATTACATGCAGTGACAAGCATCAAGAAAGTTTTCCAATGGGGAGGCAAGCAAGAAAAATATTTTGATGCACTGAAGGAGAATATTATTTCAGCTCAAGTTCTTCACTTCCTAATTTGATACAACCATTTGAGATGCAAACAGATTCAAGTAATTATGCAATGGGAGCAGTCTTGTTTCAACATGGTAAGCCCATTGTTTTTCATTTTGAAACTTTTAATGGCGTTGTGATTAATTATCCTACTTATGATAAGGAGTTGTATGAATTGGTGCAAAGTGTGAAAAAATGTAAACATTATTTGTTGGGAAAATAAACTATCATTCACACGGATCATCAACCATTGCAATACTTACAATCACAAACAAAGCTACAACAAGCAAGGCATTTCATATGGATGGGTTTCCTACAACAATTCCACTTGATTATAAGGTATAAGAAATGCATTTATAACAAAGTTGTTGATATGATTTCTAGGCCTATTGTTAGTGCTTCATTTTTTCTTAAGCATAATTCTACAATGCATGAGAGCTATGCTGAACAATATGCTTTAGATGCTGATTTTAAAGAGGTTTATGCAACTTTGTGTCATTCTAACCAAGTTGAGGAATTGGATTTCCATGTGCATTATAAGCTTTGATATCATCTTGGCAAGATATTTATTCCACAGGGTGAAAGAGAAAACATCATAAGGGAAGCACATTCTTCTCTTATTGCTAGCCACTTTGGTGTAGGCAAGATGATGGATAATTTGAAAAGGTATTACTATTGGCCTAAAATGAATGAAAGTGTTTCAAGATATGTAAGAGGGTGTTCTTTATGTGCTACAAGAAATCCTAGCAATAGAAATTTGGGTTTGTATACTCCACTTTTGATTCCTTCTCGTCCTTGGGAAATCATTTCCATGGACTTTGTAGGAGGACTACCTATGTTTAAAAAGAATCATGATTATATTTATATTGTGATTGATCGTTTCAACAAAATCTGCATTTTGATGCCTTTTCAGAAGAAGGTTACAGCTGAACAAATGACGCAAATGTTCTTTCAACATGTTTGGGTACATTTTGGGTTGCCCAAATCCATTATTTCTGATCGAGATTCTTGATTTATGGGAAAATTTTGGTCAAGCTTATGGGCACTCATGGACACCAAGATGAAAAAGAGCACAACATTTCATCCACAAATCAATGGTCAAAAATAAGTGGTGAATAGAACAATAGTACATCTTCTTCGTGGTTATTGCAACAAACATCCTAAGCTTTGGGATGAGAACCTACACTACATTCAACATGCTTACAACTGGGCTAAGCACTCTTCGACTCAAACATCTCCATTTGAGACATGTTTTAGTTATTTTCCAAAATCTCCTTTAGATTTTATCTTTGGGAAAGACATTTCTATTAATGTTCATTATGACATTGATAGAGCAAAGAAGTTCATTGAACAAATTCATCTCATGCACCAAATGGTACGAGAACAGTTGGAAAAGAGCCAAGCTAAGTACAAGACAAGACATGAAAAGCATCGTGTTGATCACAGTTTCCAATTTGGAGATGAATTTTGGCTTTACATTAGCAAAGAGAGGCTTAAAGGAGAAGGTAAAAAACTTAAACCAATTAGATATGGGCCTTTCAAGATTCTTGAAAAGATTGGTAACAATGTCTTCCATTTGGATTTGCCTCCTTATATGAAAATGTATGCAGTTGTTAATGTTGATAATTTGAGATTGTATGAGCCTCCTTTGATTGATGATCAAGGATAGCATGTTCATATTCCTTCCATAGATGAATTTTCACCAGAATATCTTTCAGAATTGCATGAGGATACAATCCTTGATAGGAGGATGAGAACTTCAAAACGAGGGAATGTGGAATACCTTCATGCTGGTATTAAAGGCACAAATCTAAGAAAATCTAGATGGGTTGAGGTTAGAAAGGTGAGGGAACTGTACCCTCATCTTCGGATTGAATGAAAGTAGTCTTTTGGAGGTCCAAAATATTCCCAATGGGGAGGAGTGATCTAGGGGATTAAAATATGCTAAAAAATCAAAGTGCTTGAAATTTCTCAAAAATAGACTCATGGCATAGATATCGTCCTCACAAACCCAATGCAAATTGAACAGGCTCAAACGAACATCATATGCGAGAGATATCACATTTTGTTCCTTTTTTCAGAACAAGTAAAAAATGTTGATTGTATAGTTTGTAGAGTCTGATTATGCAGAATGTACTGTTGACATGACATGGGACTATACATGAAACATGGAAGGTAATGAGTTGTTAGGTGATGACGTGGAAGTGGATGATGTGGAAAGTGGCTGACATGGTAGGTGTTTGGCATGGTTGACATGGACCAATTATCGGTCAACACATGTCAGAGTTCTAGCGAAAGGGAAGGTGCCACGTAGCCTAGCCAGGGGCCTCCACATGGCACCCCGTTATTCATTTATTGGTTAAAATTATATGGAGTCTATAGGGTAGAACCTGATACCTCCACCAAGGCCATAGTCTCCACGTAGGCCGGGCCACCAACTCGCCTACACATTGTTACTTAACCCTATACATTGGAACTTGTATTTAAGTTTGATGTGGTGTTTGGTTGGGCAGAGAAAGGGTCGGGGATTAGACATAGCCCGTGGTCACCACACTTTTCATATACCATATGACCACCAATGCGGGGATTATTCAACGGCTAGGTTAGAGGGTGCTACTTTTTAGGTCGGTGCCTGACCACACGGGACATGCGACCGACACCTTCGCCAGAAAAGGTGCATATGCCTCCTAACCGTGCGAAAATATACCACCAATTGCGGAATGGGTGTGGTGATGGGTTTTTGGCACATGAAACACCCATGAGCTAGGTTAGTCACACACAAGTGCTATTTGGAGGACCGAAGACAACAAGTATTGCGGAAAATCATCCAGAGTTGTATTTTTCTCAGGTTTTGGCCAAACTAGGTGCAGGAAGAGCATGAATAGAGGTTTTTGGAAATTATGGAGCCATTGAAGCCATCTATTTTTCATTATGAGCATTGTAAAGCATTTATTTTGACACTTTGAGCATTAATGAAAATGATCCATTGGAAGTTGGACCAGGAGATGCATCCAAAGAGAGGGGTGAACTCCTTTATAATTTTGTTGTGTTAATGTTCTTACTTTTGATGGTTTTTATGTCTGTTTATGCTTCTCATGTTTAAGTAAAAAACTCATTAAGTTTTATGTGTTTGCAACTTGATCCTATTACCTAAACACATACAATTTACAATTTCAATTTTAAAGAGACTCGAGCCTTTTCATTTTCAGATCAAAGAATGACATCTATAAAGTGAGTATCAATAAGAAATCTATCCATTTTGACATACCAAGCTCAAGAGGCTTTCTTAAGACCATACAGATATTTCTTAAGGAAACAAACAAGGATGGAGTCATTCTAGACATGGCCATGAGGTTATTTCATGTAGATTTATTCTTGCAAATCCCCATGCAAGAAGGCATATTTAACATCCATATGATGGAAATCCCATTTATGTGAGGTAGCAAGGGAAAAAAAAGGTGGATGGAATTCATTTTGGATACAGGGAAAAATGTTTCATTATAGTCAATGCCTTCAACCTGAGAGAATCCTTTGGAAACTAATAGGTCCTCGTGTCTTTCAACAATTCTATTTGATGACCCATTTACATTTGAAAAGTTTTCTTCCTTTTGGATTAGGTACAATATCCCAAGTATATTTCTCCATTAAAGAGATACTCTTCATGGATTTCTGTGTCCTAATTTGGATGACCTGAAGCTTCTGCAATTGTCTCTAGATCACGAGTCTTTGAAACTTCAGCCAAAATAGAAGAGGCTCGGTGGAACTGTGAACATTTTTTATGTTGATCTAAAGGATCACTGGAAAGATCACCAGTTTCTTATCATGTTGAACAAACCCATCTAGGAAGTGGTGGTGATGGTGCAAGTTCAGGTTCAATGGAATCATCTAGAGGAAGGTGAGTAGGAAAAGGTGGATTTTCATCCTCAATATCATCATCTAGAGAAGAAGGAACCATAATAGAAATAGAATATGGAACAAATGTTGAAGATGGATTGTAGGCTGAAGAAGGCACAAACACCAAATTAGCCTCGTAGGCCAAGATATTTTCATCAAATTTAACATCTCTTCTAATAATAATTTCATTAGAATGAGGTTGAAGAATTATGTATCCTTTGACATCTTCAGAATAACCAGCAAAAATATGCTTCTCACTTTTAGGTTGTAAAACTTTCCTTTTCTCATCAAGAATTTGAGCCCATGCTACACTACCAAATACATGGACGTGGCTTACATCTGGCTTAATTTTATTCCATGCATATTCCATTGTTATGTTTTTAAGATCCTTTGTGGGAGTGAGATTTACTATGTAATTTGCATAGTTAATGTATTACACCCAACACTTTAGACTTAATCTCTTAGATTGTATCATACAATTAGCCATTTCTTTTAAAGTGTGATTCTTTCTCTCAACAACACCATTTTGTTGTGGTGCATAAGGAATAGTGTGTTGCATTTGGATGCCATGTGTAGTGTAGTAACTTGTAAAATTGTTGTTCACATATTCACCTCCATTATTTGTTCTTAATCTTTGAAGTTGATGTCCATATTGTTTTTCTACAAGGGCCTTGTAGGCCAAAACCTTGTCAAAAAATTCCCTCTTAATTTTTAATAAGTAAACCCAAGTGCATATGGAGAAGTCATCGATGAAGGTTAATAAATACTTGCACCCATGAAAGTTTGAAGATAATACACACTCACCTAGGTAATTATTTTCCTAAGGTTGATAGTCCAATGTTGAGAATTCTTCCTTAGATGAGAATATTATCTCTAGAGAATATTCCCCTATAAAATAGGGTGCTCCTCTTAAGCTTAGAGTCAGTTACACTCAGTTAGACTAGTGGAAGTCACTCATGCATGGAAAACTCGGTTTTATCACCAAAATTTGCATGTGTTTCTCTTACTTCCACATGTGTGACTCAATTAACTGATGAATGCATGGATCAATTAAACAGGACTAGGTGGTAGATTACTTCAGTTTCTGTCAGTGAGTGTTATATCTCTCTATATCGCTACTATGGAAAATTTACTTAGACATGTAGAGTATATCATGTGTAATTAATCATTCTCTCATTAATGAATACAATTCTATTGATTTTTTTCTCTCATGTCTTCTCTCCTTCTCTCAATTTGCAAGCTTTGTATGAATTGTTGTTATCGAGATTCTTCATCCAGGTTTCACCACAATTATACATGGTTTAAGATCCCATAGGTTTATAGGAACAAGGTTCACATGTATCTTATTTGAAGGTAGATAAGGGAGATGCAGTAAAAAAATATGGATTATTCACTGATAATACTTCTCATGCCTCATAATTACTTCGAGTGGAAGCTAAAAATTCTGCATCAACTGAAATGTAGAAGCTTGTACTGGATTACCATGGCTACAGAGGTTGATCCAACCTCAACTATTAATAATAATCTATATCTCAACAACATGGATGAGGCTTACAACCTCCTTTGTGTGTCTATGTCCCTCGAGCTTCTATTTCACATCAAAGCTTGTACCACACCAGATGAGATTTAGATAAAGTTGGAGTACCTATTTGGAAAATAGGATAAAATGAGAGGCCATATTCTCGAGGTTGAGCT
Source organism: Picea sitchensis (assembly GCA_010110895.2). NCBI lineage: Eukaryota > Viridiplantae > Streptophyta > Pinopsida > Pinales > Pinaceae > Picea > Picea sitchensis. The sequence goes on along the minus strand of SNQJ01S0002887.1, from coordinate 180,150 downwards.
AAATTCCTTAGATCCAAGGAATTTTGAAAACATCTAAGAATTATTTACAAATTTCAAGTTCCTCATCCTTCGTCTAAAATGATGTGGAATAGACAAATCCAATCAACACAATCCATTAATTCTTTCTATCTTAGCAAAACTTGTTCTGGATTATACTATTTTCGTCTCATTGTTTCATACAAACAGGTTCACTTCAGGAGTAACCTGGAAAAATACGACATTGGATCAATTTATTGAATCCCTCATGCATGAGAAAGATAATATCATCAAATGGGGATAATCAAGTGACCCAATGCGCATGCACTTGCTTTGCATGAAAGAAACAATGCATACAATCCAAAGGCCAAGCAAAAAGGTAGGGAAAGGTGCATGCATAGCCAAAGAAGGAAGGACACTCCAAACCCTTTGAATATTCCTTGGGATCCAAAGGTGGAAAAGGAAAGAAAGGGATGACCAAATGAGGTTACTGCAATCACGGTTATCATCGCTAGTCCACATGCATGAAGAAACAAATTGATTGGATGGTTCATATAAATTATAAGAACAACCTCGTGGATCACATTCCCGAAGCTGCCAAGAAGAAGTCAGAAGTTCAATCCAAATGAGGTAACTCTCATGCACTGATGATCATTAACTCTTATCTTGATGCATGGATCTTATATTTATGTGCATTCCACCATATGGAAACAATAGATAATGTTTTGTCTTGTATTTATGCATGCAAGGGTCCTGCCATCCTCATGGGAGATGATACCCTGGTTGAGGTCATTGGCCAAGGGAGAGTATAACTCCTACACATAAGTTTTGAGAATGTCTTGCATGTTCCAAAAATATCCCTGAATCAACTCTCTGTTTATCAGATAACACATTCTTGTACAAGAAAAATGGTGGAATTCACACCTGATTCCGTAACCATATTTGATATGCGTGATAACTCCATGATTGATGTTGGTGAGGTAAACCACCAATATCGTTTGTATACTTCCAGTAAATTCATTGCTAAATATGATTCTTATTTAATACTAATGCATCCTAATGATACTAGTAGACTATGGCACGATATATTTGACCATTTGAATTACAAATACATGTAGAAACTATGAAAATAGGATATGGGCACCAACTTTCCTAGCATACACTTTTCAAAAGGAGTTTGTCAAGTATGCATTCTTGGAAAAAATCCTCAAGAGATGTTTGAGAAAGGGAAGGCCTAGAGGGCCTCCTCTCCTTTGGAGCTCATCCACAATGATTTGATGGGACCCTTTCCTCATCTGTCCATAAACAAAGAAAGGTACATGCTTACATTTATTGATGCTTTCTCATGATACACTTGGGTGTATTTTCTCAAGTAGAAGTCCAAGGTTTTTGAGCATCTTAAAGACTTCAAAGCACATGTAGAGACTCAGTATGGGAGAAATATCAAAATACTTGACACATATAATGGGGGGTGTTAGCACAAGAATTTGCAGCTAGAAGAGGCCTATCTCTCCATAAGAAACTAAATAACCTCTAACAGGCTAAACAAAGGCTTTCATCTATCAACTCAAAGTTCTTGATTAGTCTCATCATATAGAAAAGCATAGACATTCTAAAGCACCATGATGCCACATAATTGTCTATATAACATGGTCTACCATTTTACTACCTAAAATGCTGCCAAATCTGTTAAGACTAATGGTGCTGCTAATACTCGAGGTTGCTACCCATTCTACACATGTTCAAGTGAAGGTGCTGCGAATTGTGATGGTGCTACCAAAAGTTTGATATGATACACAGACGGGTGCTACCGAAATTTTGACAGGATATACAGGAGGGTGCTACCAAAATTCTGGCAGAAACTGAATTCTACACAGAGACACACAAAGATGGTGCTACCAAAATTCTCTACCTAAATTTTGACAGAGACCAAATTGTGTAGAGTTATTTTGCAAAGACGTTTCTGCCAGTTTTGAGTGACAAACTTAAAACTTTTACTATGAACAAATGGGAAGGAAGTTTTGAAAACTGGAGGAGGTTTTTGTTCAGCACATACTAAATAACAAAAAACTCTCTCATTTTTTCAAAATGTGCTATGGTTAGAGAGATATTTGACATAGAAGTGGTGCTACGGAATGTGCTGATGAAACTTTGTTTTAAGACTGCTGAACTGACATTTTTGACCAGTTGACTTCCAAGAGGATTTCCGGGTGAAATAAGATGAATTTTAAAAACAAAAATGAGTTTATTTTCAATCACAGACCCAAGAACATTAACCTCTTTCATTTTTCACATAGGTTTCACGGATTGGGATATTCGAAAGAATCTTTGAGCCCTATGTTTTCAATTTTCGTGATTTCGGTTTGAGACATGTTTTTGTGACACCAATTGCGGACATATTTAGATGAATTTAAATAAAATAAGAGAGGTTTTTCTTCATAACGAGTTTATATACAAAAAATTTCTCATATTTTACAAATATATTATGGTTTGAGAATTACAAGTGGCGTTTGGAAACCTAGTTTTCAGAATTTCTCCTCCTGAAAAGCAGGAAATTAGCTAAAACGTGTCATTTTATGTTTGTAGTTGTTTCTATTTTGGGAAAGGGGTTGGAGTTATAATGGGTGATCTGGAAAGGACCTATATGGATATATATTCATTGTACAAGAGGGTAGGGGGGTTGGATTCATGAGCCAAGAGAGGCTAGAGAGAGTAGGAGCAAGCAGTTTTCCTGTGTGTGTTCATTTGTAAGCCTGTGGGAATTTTATGATTGTAATCATTATTGATATTGGAGACTCATGAGAGTTGTGATTTCAGATTGTAACCCTTTTATTTATATTTCTTATTATTTGAATATATTGTAGATTTGAGGATCAAAGGTTGCCAATGATTTATGGATCCCTAAGCAACAGAGGGTCTACTGTATTTTGCCCATCAATCATTGTTTATATTCAAGTATTTGTTGATTCATTAAATTGAGAGGATCTCTATTTAGTGAACATTCTACCTTATGTTTTCCTTCTTCATTCTTCCACTTATCAGCATACAATATTTTTTTTTGTTGAACATATTTTTTGCCTTTGATGAGTAGGATGTTTGTGACTCCATTTCCCATTGGTGTAGCCTTATGATCTACAGTTTGCAACCCTCTCTCTTTCTTTATCCATCTTGTTGATCCACCTATTCAAAACCAAAATTATCTTTTACATTCTGATGGGTGTTGAGCTTACACTTTAGTAGTCAAAGTGTGACTTTCAGTGCTAACATTTTTGGCCCCATTGTTGGGGATGGATTTGAGCAGATTGAAAATCTCCCTGGGAAGAATGACACTACATAGCTCCATATTTAGATAGTGACTGAAGTTGGACACCTACAAGACTGCACATTCACCATGGCGACTCCATTGTTCAGAATCTGCTGGTGACTCCACTCAGGATGAGACAAATCAAATGGCTATGAAGGCTATCCTAGCCAGGAGGTTTGCCCCCACTAAATTTCTCATCCATAGATGGTTATCCACATCATGTGCCTCAAATTGATGAATGGCAAGATCTACTGCCCAGATTTTATGAAGGTGGGGATGACAACCCTTTTGAGCATGTTCATGAATTTCATGCTTTGATGCAGTAGCTTGACATCCATCATGAAGATATATTGATGAAAATGTTCATGTATTCATTGGAAGGCTATGCGAGGCAATGGTATAGATGTTGGATTACTGAGAGGGGGGGTGAATCGGTAATAACGTAATTATAATCCTTTTTCTTCAAATGTTATATCAATGTAGAATTATTATCCAATAATGAGCAGTAATAAATGAACAATCACACACATACACAATACACCAGTGTTTTACGTGGAAACCCAAATCGAGAGAAAACCACAGAATGTTTTTTCTTATATGTCTTGAAGAATTATGTTCATTGGAAGCACCAACTTCCTTTGTTTTCCAGCTGCAACTGGAAGGAGGCTCCAACCCCCTAGTTTCTCAGGCTACAACCTGAGCGAAGCTCCAACTCCCCAAATCTCTGGCTACAACCAGAAGGAGGC
>SNQJ01S0002887.1:161043-176114 GCA_010110895.2 Picea sitchensis | reverse complement strand
AAGCGTCTTCCCATGAGGGCTTTCACCATAAGGGGACCACTTTGGAGTTCATCCATATTTACTTCTTATCAACCATGACAAAACAATAATGATTCATATTTACATCAAACAATATTGGGTCCATTACCCAAACCTTTGTGCTATGGGTCTTTCTTCAAGGTTTGACATCAATGACAACCAACCTTAATAAACAATAGAACACTCGCTGCTTCTAGTATTTCCTCTTTGAAGGACTTTCATGATGTTTTTTATTCTCATTGCAAGATAATTTATCCAGCTGAAAGACGTTTTGAGAATTGTTGTGACGGGTATGCATCGTATATTCAGGATTCAACAAGTGATTCCTCTAGAAGTGATGATGAAGGGGATGATTGCAGAGCGCAGGACTTAGATGATGAATTTCATTATGCTTTTCCTAAATTTGAAGAAAAAATGCATCATTAATGTCAAAAGCTAGGTCCCCAAGAGAAAGATCAATATGGACAATCCATCATTTCCCTATCTCCTCCTTTTCGCGATACTTTAAGTCAAGAGGTCATCTTAGATTCAGAGTTATTTCATCATGATAATAGTGTTGCAGCTTGTCATGAACAAATCCACATCTTACCAATTGTTGTTGTAATCCCTCCTATTGTTAATGAACCAGTGTGCCATGATTTGCCAAGTTTTTATGACTATGAGGATGTTTTCCCTGAACAACCAACTGTCCCAGCTATTGTACTAAACCCCTCAGTCATTAATAGTCAAATGGTCATTTATTCACCTTTGTATGATGATTATGAAGATGATTTCCATGAACAGTCTATTGAAGACCTTATATCAGAGAAGTACCATTCCCATCAAAGCAACATTATCTTGTTTCAACCCTCATGTCATATTTTTGTTGCTAAAAAGGAAGAAAAAGATGATAATCTAAGTTTAGAAGGTGAAAAACTGATAAATCGGGACCATAAGCCAAGCTATGATGAATATCCGTCACAATTAGAAGATAAGACAGAAGAATGTAGTTTCCAAAACACTTATAATTGTAATGAACTTCCCTATAAACCCCCTATTCCTCTTGAATACACAAGCTCAGTTTCATCAAGCAGCCAAGATCAAATGCCATGTGATCAGATGAGAGAGGTTAAAATTAAAGAAAGACAAGCATCACTAAGCCTTTTTCCTTATACACCTCATGACCAAGAGTGGACCAAGACCATATGCATTGAGGATGAATCAGAAAATCAACAAGCCATGCAACAACCAAGCACAGTGGAGGAAGGACCTAATGCAATACTTTTCCTTTTTACACAAAGCAATGTCCCATGGGCAAGTATTGATGATGTTTTTCAAGATCCATTTGCATCATGTCTACAAGAAGAGAGTGGGCCTAGGCTCACTGATTTCTTCAATGGAAAGTGTATTGCCAAATGTTTCTTTGATGTTCCTTCAAGTAGGAATTATCTTTGGTGCTTAAGGAAGCACATTTCAAAGATTCAAACAGTTGAAAAAATGATGAAATGGCTTCATTGGTTGTTTGATGTAACTTGAATGCTTCATTTTCCCAATAATTAGAGTAGGTGTGTGCAATAATCTTGCTGGACAAGCATCGTTTTCATCATTTTTGTCAATTTCAGTTTTCATTTGCATTTAGTTTCAGTTGAAGGTCACAGATCAAAGTAGATTACAGAGGTTAAAGGTTGGGAGCAGCCCAATGGATAAGGCACTGAAACTACAAGAGTTCTTAGAGCCTCACAGAGAGGACTCTATCCCCCATAGAGCCTATGTTAGCACAAGAATTTGTAGCTAGAAGAGGCCCGCGTCTCCATAAGAAACTAAATAACCTCTAACAAGCTAAACATAGGCTTTCATCTATCAGCTCAAAGTTCTTGATTAGTCTCATCATATAGAAAAAAATAGACATTATGTAGCTCCATGGCATGGAAAAATTGTCTATATAGCATGGTTTTCCATTTTACTACCTAAAATGCTACCGAATCTGTTAAGACTAATGGTGCTGCTAATACCCAAGGTTTCTACCCATTCTACACATGTTCAAGTGAAGGTGCTGTGAATTGTGATGCCGCTACTAAAAGTTTGACAGGATACACAGACGGATGCTACTGAAATTTTGACAGGATATACAGGAGGGCGCTACCGAAATTCTGGCAGAAACCGAATTTTACATAGAGACACACTAGGATGGCGCTACCAAAATTTGCCACCGAAATTTTGACAGAGACCAAATTGTGCAGAGTTATTTTGCAAAGATGTTTCTGCCAGTTTTTAGTGACAAAATTAAAACTTGTACTATGAACAAATCGTAAGGAATTTTTGAAAAATGGAGGAGGTTTTTGTTCATCACATACCAAATAACAAAAAAAATCTCATTTTTTCAAAATGTGCTATGGTTAGAGAGTTATTTGAAATATAAGTGGTGCTACAGAACGTGCTGCTGAAACTCTGTTTTAAGACTGTTGAACTGACATTTTTGACCAGTTGACTTCCATAAGAATTTCTGGGTGAAATAAGATGAATTTTAAAAATAAAAAGGAGGTTATTGTCAATCACAGACCCAAGAACATTAACCTCTTTCATTTTTAACATAGGTGTCATGGATTGGGATATTTGAAAGAATCTTTGAGCCCTATGTTTTCAATTTTCGTGATTTCCTGTTTGAGACATGTTTTTGTGACATATGTTGCGGCCAGATAGAGATAAATTTAAAGAAACTGAGAGAGTTTTTTCTTCATAATGTGTTTATCTACAAAAAAATTTCTCATATTTTACACATATGTTATGGTTTGAGAATTACAAGTGGCGTTTGGAAGCCTAGTTTTCCGAATTTCGCCTCCTAAAAAATAGGAAATTAGTTAAAACATGTCATTTTCTGTTTGTAGTTGTTTCTATTTTGTGAAAGGGGTTGGAGTTCAAATGGGTGAGCTGGAAAGGAACTATATGGCTATATATTCATTGTACAAGAGGTTAGGGGGGTTGGATTCATGAGCCAAGAGAGGCTAGAGAGAGTAGGAGCAGGCAGTTTTCCTGCGTGTGTTCATTTGTAAGCCTGTGGGAATTTTATGATTGTAAGCATTACTGCTATTGGAGACTCATGAGAGATGTGATTTCAGATTGTAACCCTTTTTTTTATATTTACTCTTATTTGAATATAATTCATATTTGAGGATCAAAGGCTGCCAATGATTTATGGATCCCTAAGCAGCAGAGGATATACTATATTTTTCCCATCAGTGATTGTTTATATTCAAGTATTTGTTGTTTCATTAAATTGAGAGGATCTTTGTTTAGTGAACATTCTACCTTATGTTTCCTTCTTCATTCTTCCACTTATCAACATATAATATTGTTTTCTGTTGAGCAGCTTTTGTGCCTTCAATGAGTAGGATGTTTGTGACTCCATTGCCCATTGGTGTAGCCTACTGATCTACAATTTGCAACCCTCTCTCTTTCTTTATCCATCTTGCTGATCCAACTATTCAAAACCAAAATTATCTTTTACATTATGATGGGTGTTGATCTTACACTTTAGGAGTCAAAGTGTGACTTTCAGTGCTAACAGAGGGGAATATGTGAAGCGATATGTCTAACATCTTTGTTCAGAGGTAGGTATAAAACTGCAACACATAGTAACTTACACTCCATAGTAGAATGGAGTAGCCAAGAGGAAGAGAAGATCCCTCAAGGAGATGGCCACTTGCATGTTGCATGTAAGATATCTACTACCCAAGCTTTGGGATGAGGCACTTAACTATGCTAACCACGTTCAGAACATATCTCCTCATATCTATCAAGGACCATATTCCCTTTGAGGCATGGAGCGGTAGAAAACCGAAAATCACCCACTTCTGAATATTTGGATCATGTGCACAGACCTGTGTACCCTCTGAAAAGATGAAATCATTAGATCCGTAGAGTACCACATGCATATTTATAGGATAAACAGATGGTGTGAAGGGTTACAGGTTATTTGATCCCTCTATTGACAGGCTCATCATTGAGTGTAGTGTTTAGTTTTAGGAAACTCGCCTGCGTGCACCATTGGAGCCACATGAAGAGACCTCTGTACCATTTCTTGTACCAGACATGAGTGATGATGAGTCTACTCACTCAAATCATAGTTCATATCTGATCTCCAAATTTGATTCAGAATATGATGAGCATGTTGATGATGAGGATGCAGATGATGAGCCACCATAGATTCCCAAGTAGGCACAAACCACCCTACAGGAAATAGGGCACCTTGTGGGGGATCCAACAAATTAGAGTGGGATGAGGTATCAGTTTGAGGTTCCTCCTCGTGGATTCGCAGCTATCAAACCAATGATTCCCATGAATTTCTATATGGTTCTATATTCAAACCTATAGAGCTATGTAGAGGCTACATGGAATCCCTTATGGAAATCTGCTATGTAGGAGTTGTATAACTCTCTCCTCGAGAACTAGACTTGGGATCTAGTTCTGCTTCCTTCAGACAAGAAGCAGATGGGTCTACAATACTAAGAAGGAAACAAACAGATAGGTGAGAAGGAATAAGGAAAGACTGGTTTCCAAATGATTTCAACAGATCCACGTGATATACTATGATGAGACCTTTGCTCCTATAGAAAATATGGATTCCATTTGATTGGCCCTTGCCATTGCGGTATCCAAGGAGTGAGAAGTTCACCAAATGGACATGAAGAATGATTTTATTCATGGGGATATCTTAGAGGATATTTACATGGAGTAGCCATAGGGGTTCATTCATAACTCATCCTTAGTATACCGACTGAAGACGTCCCTCTATGGACTCAAGAAAGAACCTAGAGGATGGTATGCAAATATGGATGCCTACTTTCTCTCTCAACAATTTTTCAGATGCAAATCAGATCCAAACGTCTACATCATGAGGACCTCAAGCTCATTACTGATCTTGGTTCTTTATGTTGATGAACTCTTGATCATAGTAAGTTTGGACTCAACAATTGTTGCGGTCAAATACATTCTGCATGATAGGTTCTCTATGATGGACATGGGTCCACTGCATTATTTCCTTGGTCTCGAGATTAGTCAGGATGCTTCAGGCATCAAGATATCTCAGACTAAGTATGTCTGAGATCTATTGGTTAGATTACACACGAACAACTGCAAGTTGGAAGACACACCCCTTCTATATTGGGTACATCTTGAGGATGGTGGGGATACACTAGTGGTGGAAATCACCTTGTATCAATAGCTTGTTGGGATCCTTCTCTAACTTACCCACATCCGAATGGATCTCTCATATGCAATAGGGGTAGTTTCCAGGTACATGCAGAAGTTGCATAAGCTACACTAGAATTATTCCAAGAGAATCCTTATATATGTTCAGGGAACCAAATATTATAGGATCCACTATTCATCAAGTTGTTCATTAGATCTCATGGGCTTCACCGATTTTGATTGGGTGACCGATAACATAGATCACAAGTCCACATTTGGGTACGTGCTTATTTTGGGTTCCAGTCCAATCTAATGGTCGAGAAAAGAGAAGTCAACTATTGTTGTATCATCAATAGAGGTTGAGTACAAAGGAGTGGTCAACATCAATATTCAAGAACTTTGGCTTCAGAACTTCCTCACCGAGCTTGGCATCCAATTTCATTGTCCAACTATCATTCGGTGCAACAATCAAAGTACTCTCAAGTTTTGTACAGACCTAGTGTAGCGACAACGCATCAAACACATATATATCCATATGAACTACACAATAGGTAATGGTTTTCATTAATATCAACCCTAGAAGAAACCCCGAAGCAATTTTCGAAGCCTCTAGAAGTAATGGGTGTCGTTGAAGAAGTCTCTAAAGTGGCCACCTTATGGCATAGATTTAAGCATGGCCCTCACAGGGAATATTCTTTGAAGAATACTATAAGAATCCCTAGTGGTTAAGAAAATAAGATACAATGTATGGTGAAAGAAACCCTGAGAATATGGTTAGGAAGCTCTAGAGGTGTGGTCATGAATCCCGAAGTTGATTGAAGAAAACGAGTATGAAGGACATTGAAAATGCATGAAAAAAATACATGGATTGATAGTCCTCGTCAAGCCATTTCCAACAGTAGGTATTATCTACGTGGTTCCTCACGATTGAGGATATATTCCCTCTTAAATATGAAGCCCTGAAAACAAGTGAAGAAACCCCATATCTAAGGAAAATAAATTACAAGTCAACCCCAAATTCAATTAAAGGAGAGAAACAATTACAAACAAGAAGTTATAGTTCAACCCTAATTTCAATTAAAGTAGCTACTTGGAAAAGTATAAATACCCATTAAGAGCCTCTTATTTGAGATCAAGCAAGTGAATGAAATCAAGAAAGAATTTGAGTCATCTCTTAGCGCAAGTAAATAAGTGGAGCAGTGCAAAGGAGGGAAGTCTCAGAGTTGCAGATGTGAAAATGGTTTATGGGAAACCTTATCTAAGCTAAACCCCATGGGTTAAGCATAATATGTTCCATGAGGACCCCGCTGGTTGTCCTGGTATCGTCACACGAGGCCCTGCTTGTTTCCCAGTCCAGTCCTGCGAGGCTGAGGAAAAGTTTGAAGAAGATGTTATTGTCTTGATGTTGAAGTTGAGGAAGGTTTGATGATTTGATAACTCATGTACCCAGTTTTTACATAATGAAAGGTATGTTTTCTATATATTTTGAGGCTTGTATCTTGAAGGTTATGGTATATTCTCCAGACATATCTTTAAGGTTATGGTATATGCTTGAGGCATATCTTGGATATTATGGTATGTGCTTGAGGGATATCTTGAAGGTGATGGCATATGATTTGAGGCATATCTTGGATACTTTGGTACATGTTTGAGGCATATCATGGATGTTTTGGCACATGCTCGAGGCATGTTTTTGGCATATACTTTGATGCATATCTTGGTGATTTTGGCACATGTTTGAAGCTTGTATCTTGGATACTTTGTCACACAATTTGAGGTATATCTTGGATATATTGGAACATGTTTGATGCATATTTTGGCACATGTTTGAGGCTTGTATCTTGGATATTTTGGCAGATGGTTTGAGGTATATATTGGATATTTTGGCACATGGTTTGAGGCATGTCTTGGAAACTTTTGTACATGTTTAAGAAATATATGGTAGGCCTTTGATGCATATTATGGTTATTTTTGGGTATATGATTTGGAGGATATTATTGGTGATCTTGGCATGAGACTTATGTGGTTATTGGGGTTGTATCAATTTTGATGATGGTGATGTATCAATATCAATGATAGTAACTGTGACAGGTTGATTACTAGTGAAAGTAACAATGACATGTTGATTCTCTTATTTATATTCAAGGGTGGTAGGGTGGTGCAAGGCAGGAGATTGAAGTATCCTTCAGGTTGGTGCCTAAGAAACAAGGGTGGTTGGTTGGAGCATGGGAATATTGGTGTCTTCCGATAGTAGGTTGGTTCTTGTAGAGGAGTTGCAACTTCCTTTGAGTTAGTGCTCATAAAACTTGGGGGTTGGAGCCTCCTTCCAGCTGGAGCTGGATAATATAGGGAGTTGGATCTTCCTTCAAGTTGGAGCTTGTAAACTAGGGGGTTGGAACCTCCTTCCAGTTGGAGCTTCCTTCAAGTTGGAGCCTCCTTCCAGTTGGAGTTGGAGAATCTAGGGAGTTGTAGCTTCTTTCAGGTTGGATCCTGTAAAATAGGGGGTTGGATCCTCCTTCTAGTTGGTTCTAGAGAATATTGGAAGTTGGTGCTTCTCGTGGATGTAATATTCAAGACATATATTAAAAAGCATTTTGTGGTTTTCTCCCATTTGGGTTTCCACGTAAAATTCTTCTGTACTGTCTATCTGTGATTATATGTTGATGATATATTGAATGCAATCATAAGTGATAAATTGTTGACAACTTAATGTTTACATGTTATGATTAAAAAGGTAAAAAGTCCCTAATACTAATTCAGCCCCTCTCTCAGTATTGGTGAATATTCCAACAATTGGTATCAAAGTAGGTCCTTCAAAAATAGTCTAACCACTAGAAGGAATATCGCAGAGTGCATGGATAATGTAACACCAGTGTTTGATGGGCATGACTATGAGATATTGATCTCAAGATTGAAAGTATTTCTAGAGGCACAAGGGTATGACATCTGGTACTCATTTTTTACAGGATACACCACTTCAAAGAAACCTATGAAGACTAAAGCCAAGAAGGAATTAAAATAGAATAACAAAATAACAATGGATGTCATCCTAGATGGATTACCTAATTCGATAAGAGTCAAAGTGGGACAATGCTCATCGAAAAAAGAACTTTGGGATAAGCTACGTAATCTTTACTTTAAGGAATCTTCTCTTATCATAGATCTAGAGCATGTTGATCGTGATAAAGAATATGTTGAGAATGACAAAGAATATTATGAAGAAGGCGAAGTGGATCTTGAGGCAGAACTAATCAATGATTTAAGTGAACTAAAAATATAAAGGAAGGAAAATAAATCCCTCAAGGAATAATTGATCAAGCTAAAAGAGGGTTCTCAAACCCTAACAAAAATTCTGAAGAGGTCCAACATATTATCATAAATCTAAAGGTTCAACTCGAAGAAGTCAAAGTGATTGAAGAAACACTAAAAAATCACTTGGAAGAAAATAAGTTTTTGGAAGCCGAAATAGCATCACTAATAAAGGGAGAAATGAAGAGAGAAGAATTTTTGACAAGTCATCTTAAGGAAAAATTTGAAGATTAAATAATCTTGAAGCAAAGTTTAGTCAACAAGAAAGAAGATTTCAAGAGGAAATCATCTTCTCTAAAACCCAAATTAAATAAGTGAAGAGAACATAAGAAGTAATGAAGATATAGATGATGAAGAAAGAAGAATATAGTGAGAATATTGAAGAAGAAGTCATCTCATTGAGGGTTGAAGTTTACAAGCTCAAAATGAGCTTGAAGATCTCTCAAGTACTAGAAGATATTCTCTGTTGTCAAAGGTCACCATTCGATAAAGCAGGTTTTGGATACATTAGTGAGTTCTCATCCAAAGAATATGCAAATGTTAATCCCATAAAGATCATTGAAGAGGGAGGAATCTCCACACCATCAGTAAATAAAGTTTAAGAGAAGTGTTCCAGGTTGTTGGAAAAGAATAATTATGCAGACATTCTCAAAGGAAGGGATCATGATCAACAAGAGTCAAAGAGGAATGAATTCAAAAGAGGTGTATCTCCAAGAAGACCTTCTACCTACATGCATCAAAGAAGCTTCAATCATCGTGAAAGAAGCAACATAAGTGAATATCATGGTCAACTAAGGCATGAATTTAGAAGGACTACATCACATAGAGGATCATTGGCTCCTATGTATCAAAGTTTCTTTCCTAGTTATTTTTTTACTTGTAATAACTTTGGACATAAAGCTGTAGATTGAAAAGTGTATGGAAGAACTGTTCAAGAAAGAGATGTTTATGTGGATTCCTACAATATTGAATGTTACAAATGCCAAAAATATGGACATATAGCTTGTGATTGTACAAGCATGATGAATTCTTCCTTGAAAGAAAACACAGATATCAGGTACAAGAAGGTTTGGAGAAGAAATACAAAACAAGAAGAAAAGGTGAATGAGGAACTCCTAGAGATCATACTCACAAGATTTACAGAATCACAAAATCATGATGAATCTATAAGCCAAGAGGAAGATGTTAGAATATAGAATGATGAAACTACGATAGAAAAGCTTGATATATTTTTATAAGGAATATGGCTTGGAGACTCCCAGTAAATGTAAATGTTGAAGAGGGGGAGTCTAAGAAACAACTATTACAGATTAGAGAACTATATTTCAGGTAGTCTGAAGTGTTTGTTTACATATTTTGGGAAGGAAAAATTTGAATGGTTTGATGGAAGAGGTACATAATCTCTCATCTCATATTGGTTGATTACTTCAAGGTGAAGTTTATAACATATTTCCATACAAATATGAAGGGATTAGCTGGAAAATACAAGGAATATAATTAACACATTTTTTAGGCAGAAACTCATCATTGTATAGAGGATTCCAAGCATGTATTCAAGAAGGGATATATTACATATTTGAGAATGTGTACTTGTTGCAGACATGTAGAGTTTTATTTGAAAATAGATAACATGAGTGGATATATTTTATTCAGATTGAGAAGCAAGAATATGTGGTGATCACTTGCAACAAGAGTCTTCAGAATAGTAAAGTGACAGATGGGTCAACATTTTGTCCAGTTGAGTAGCAGAGTGACAAACAATTTTGTGACATATGGATAGAGATAAATTTATGAGATATTTGGTAGGTATAGAAGAAAATACTTGAAATGAACCAGAGAAGACACATGACAGTAGACAAAATCATGAGATCAAGAGGAATTTCAAAAATACTTGTTATCATTGTCATAAATAGGAATTTTCAGTAAAGCATGTGACTCAAAAAAGAAGCATCTTGACATGTGGAAACAACTAGTCACAGGAAAGAAAGACATGAGAAGCACATCAAGATAGGGGGAGAGAATCCTTCAGAATGAATTATACGGTCGAGGGGATATTGTTGAATGATTATGTCATTGATTTCATCTCAGTAAAGACATGACAAGCCATAAAGTCTTGAAGTCAAGTGATGACAGAACCTTAACATGAACAATTTTAATACATGAGAGTGAATTAAAATAACATGAAGTATCAATGGACAAGAAGCACTGAAAGAGAAGAAAGGAAGCATATGAAAGAATCCCACATTGATCTACATGGAAACTTGCAAAGAAGAAAGGGGGAGAGATATTGTCAAAATAAGGTATAGTGTCAAGGGGAGTTACCCTTTTCCATTAATGTCAAAGGGGGTGAGAAAGAACAAAAGCATGAGAGAAATATCATAGGCATGAAGATAGGGGGATCAATGGTCCCAAGGGGGAGTATGAGTGTTACCATAAATTCCAAAGGGGTATATTGTTGGAAAATTAGTTGTCATTGATGTCAACCCTAGAAGAAGCCTCGAAGCAAGTTTGGAAGCCAATAAAAGTAATGGGTGTATTTGAAGAATTCTCCAAAGTGGTCCCCTTGTGGAATAGATTTAAGCATGTCCCTCATGGGAAGACACTTTGAGGAAGCCTACAATAATCCCTAGTGCTTAATAAAATAAGTTACAATGTATGGTCAAAGAAAACTTGAGAATATGGTTAGGAATACCTAGAGGTGTGGTCATGAAGTCCGAAGTTGATTGAATAAAAAGAGTATGAAGGACATTGAAAATGCATGAAAAACATCCATGGATTGATATTCCTCATCAAGCCATTTCCAACGGTAAGTGGCATGCCATGTGTTTCCTCATGGTTAAGGAGATATACCCTCTTAAAGATGAAGCCTTGACAATAAGTGAAGAAGCACCAGATCTAAGGACAATAAGTTACAAGTTGACCCCAAATTAAATTAAAGGAGAGAAACAGTTACAAAAAAGAAGTTATAGCTCGAACCTAAAATCTAGTAAAGGAGGTACTTGGAAAAGTATAAATACCCATCAAGAGCCTCTTATTTGAGATCAAGCAAGTGAATGAAATAAAGAAGGAATGTGAGTCATCTCTTAGTGAAAGTAAAGAAGTAGAGAAGTGCAAAGGAGGGAAGTCTCAGAGTTGCAAATGTGTGAAGGGCTTATGGGAAACCCTATTTGCGCCAACCCCTGTAGGTCAAGCATAGAGTGTCACACGAGGACCCCGTTGGATATCATGGTATCGTCACACGAGGCCTCACTCATTTCCTAGTCAAGTTCCATGAGGATGAGGAAAAGTTTGAATAAGATGTTATTTTCTTGATGTTGAAGTTGAGGAATGCTTGATGATATGATAACTCATGTACCGGGTTTTTACAGAATGAAAGGTATGTTTTCTATAAGTTTTGAGGAGTGTATCTTGAAGGTTATGGTATATTCTTGAGGCATATCTTGAAGGTTATGGTATATGCTTGAGGCATACCTTGGAGATTATGGTATATGATTTAGGGGTATCTTGAAGGTGATGGCATATGCTTTGAGGCATATCTTGGATACTTTGGTACATGTTTAAGGCATATCATGGATGTTTTGGCACATGTTTGAGGCATTTTTTTGGCATATGATTTGATGCATATCTTGGTGATTTTGGTCCATGTTTGAGGCTTGTATCTTGGATATGTTTGCACATGGTTTGAGGTATATCATGGATATCTTGGCATATGTTTTAGGCTTGTATCTTGGATATTTTGGCACATGGTTTGAGGTATATCTTGGATATTTTAGCACATGGTTTGTGACATGTCTTGGAAATGTTGGCACATGTTTAAGGCATACATTGGAGGCCTTTGGTACATGGTTTGATGCATATAATGTTGATTTTTTGGTATATGATTTGGAGGATATTATTTGGGATCTTGGCATAAGATTTATGTGGTTATTGGGGTTGTATCAATTTTGATGATGGTGATGTATTAGTATCAGTGAAAGTGACAGTGACATGTTGATTATCATTGATAGTAACAATGATAGGTTGATTCTCTTATTTATATTCAAGGGTGGCAAGTTGGTGCAAGGTAAGAGATTGAAGTCTCCTTCAGGTTGTTTCCTGATAAACAAGGGTGGTTTGGTGGAGCATAAGAATATTGGTGTATTCAGATATTAGGTTGGTTCTTGCAGGAGAGTTGCAACTTCCTTTGAGTTGGTGCTCATAAAACTAGGGGGTTGGAGCCTCTTTCCAGTTGGAGATGGAGAATCCAGAGAGTTGGAGCTTCCTTCAAGTTGGACATTGTAATCTAGTGGGTTAGAACCTCCTTCCATTTGGAGCTAGAGAATCTATGGAGTTGGAGCTTCCTTCATGTTGCAGCCTATAAACTAGGGGGTTGGAGCCTCCTTCTAGTTGGAGTTGGAGAATATAGGGAGTTGTAGATTCCTTCAGGTCGGATCCTGTAAAATAGGGGGTTAGAGCCTCCTTCTAGTTGGTGCTAGATAATATTAGAATTTGATGCTTCCTATGGATAAAATATTCAATACATATATTAAAAAGCATTCTGTGGTTTTCTCCCATTTGGGTTTCCATGTAAAAAATTTGTATATTGTGTATTTGTGATTATATGTTGATGATATATTGAATGCAATCATAAGTGATAAATTGTTTATAACTTAATGTTTACATGTTATGGTTAAAAAGGTAAAAAGTGATCAATACTCATTCACCCCCCCTCTTAGTATTGGTGAATATTCCAACAAACATCACTATTCAGGAACTTTGGCTTTATAACTTCCTCGCCGAGCTTGGAATCCAATTTCATTGTCCAATTGTCATTTGGTGTCACAATCAGAGTATTCTCAAGTTTTGTAGAGACCTAGTGTAGCGACAATGGACCAAACACATCGAGATCCATATGCCCTACATAAGAGAGATGGTACATGTCATGATCATTGATTTGAAATATTATCCCCCCATCGAATATACTATATAAATCTTCACCAAGACATTTACTGAGTAGAAGTTCCACTTCCTACACGATCGTCTTAGAGTGAAGGAAACAACTGGTTAGAAACTGTCTTTCCTTCTTCATTTTTGATGCATTGTACTTTGAAGGGGTGGGTTCCCATGAGGTTTTCCCTCTTTCCTCTTTTTTTTCAATGTTTCATTCTTAGATTCATTGTACAATGGGTACCTAACATGGCTTTGGTTTCCAAGACCCATTCATCATGTATAGCCTAGTAGTGTTCAGGGGGGGTGTTGGAGATATTACACACTCACCTAGGTACATATTTTCCTAAGGTCGATAGTCTAATGTTGACAACGCTTCCTTAGATGAGAATATTCCCCTACAAAATAGGGTGCTCCTCTTCAGTTTAGAGTCAATTACACTTGGTTAGACTAGTGGAAGTCACTAATGCATGAAAAACTCAATTTTATCACCAACAGTCGCATGTATTTCTCTCACTTCCACATGTGTGACTCAGTTAACTGATGATTGCATGGATCAATTAACTAGAACTAGGTGGCATATTGCTTTAGTTTATGTCAGTTAGTGTCTAGATATCTCTAGATATATACTATGGAGACTTTACTTAGCCATGTAGAGTATATCATGTGAAATTAACCATTCTCTCATTAGTGAATACAATTCTATTGATTCTTTTCTCTCATCTCTTCTCTACTTCTCTCAATTTGCAAGATTTGTACAAATTGTTGTTAGATATATTCTCTGTGTGGGATTCACCACATGATCCAGGTGGATATTGGTGGCCACCCACCTATTCCAGCAGGCTCCTCTTGATAGTTTTTAGTTCAACATGTTCTTTTGTACTTCTTTGTAATTGTGGGTTCTACACTTATGAGGTTGTCTGAAGCCCCACACATCTTCTAGGTGTAGATTTATGGCCACCCACCTAATCCAACTGGCTTAGTTTGGAAGTTTTCATGTCAGTACATCTTTATGTACTTCCAGGGAAGTTTTGGAGCCCTAAACAATGTTTTTTTGTCTTTCCATAGTCAAAATGTAGATAGAGTCAAAGTTTGATGACATAATGTGTAGTTCTCGAAAATACTTTTCCAACGGGCTATCACACACCTAAAACAGAGGTCGTATGCAAGCGTTGTGACCTAGGGAAGTTGAGGTACCAACTTACACATCGGGGCCCACATAACTTTTGGCATTTCACCTCCTAGGGTTAGATTTTTCAATGTCTAAGGTTTTGACATTCTTGAATAATGTTAAAAGGGCCTCTGGAGCCTCATTGTAATCATTCCTCTCAGACAGATGCATGTAAAAACCACATCTCTTCATAGAGATAGCTACCACCATTCGAGCAAGTTGTTTCATTTCTGCAGTTTTACAGTTTCAACCTATTTCATTTATTCAATAGAAATTATTGTTCACTGGAAATTTGTTGTTATCTCTATGTTATTGTGTTTCATTTGTTATTCATTTAGTTTGTTAAGAACCAAATATCAATATAGCATAGAAAAACCTCATAAAAAGTACTCAACGCCTTGAAAAAGAGATAATTTCAGATAATAAGCCTCTTTGAGGGGGCAACCTCCTTTTACCCCACTTAAATGTTCAAGTACAAGAT
>SNQJ01S0002887.1:146573-158030 GCA_010110895.2 Picea sitchensis | reverse complement strand
TATCAAAAACTTAGTGTGTCTCTGCTTTATCTCCTTGCATATTCACAACAACCTGGGCTAGCACTTGTAGATCTGGATGCGACTTATGCTTCTGCTTCAATTTTCTAATTTTCCTCTTAAGGCGTTTTGCTAACCACCATAAATTGTTATAATCTTTGGTGATTTTACTCTTTCTCTTTTTGTCTTTGACACTTTCACGAGCCAACTTCTCAAATGCTACATTTGTCTCTACGAAATTGTCAGACAGAATTTTGTATCTCGCCTTGATTACTCTTTCTAAAATCTCATGTTGAGCAATCACTTTTTTTAGTAGCTTAATTTTTTGTGATTTCTTTGATTTTTTTCTCTTTGATGTTTCACCTTCATCAGTGGGAGTAAAAGTCTCACAATCCTGTGCAAATTCCATGGAGTGTTTAGGGATTTTAATGGCTGGACTTTCATCTTCTTTCTCTGGTTCTGTTTCTGAGTCTGTGTATGGTAGATTTAGAATATTTGTCTTCTTTTCTGTAGGCTTCTTTGAAGTGGTTTCAAAATCTAATTTTTTCTTTGATCTATGAGACTTTATGCTGGAAATCCTATCTTCTGGTGGTCCTGGAAGATTTCTCCTCTTCCTCGAGCTTCTCTGAGGAGTTAATTGCTTTTTCCTAGCTCTCTTCTGCTCATTCACGGGTTGAGTTTGGGTTTCAAAGCCTTCCCAAAAAGGAAAATGTTGCCAAGTCCTTCCTATTTGTCTTAGTTCCTCTAGAATTATCAATTTGATCAGGCCGAAATGACAAAGAGTGTTTTTCATACTTAGAGGTTCAGCCCTAATCGTTTTACATACTTTAGTTAGGCTTTTGTGAAAGAAGAAAGGTAAATTCAGGAGATTTTTCCCTGTGAAATGATCTAAGAGCTTGAAATGATATAGCATCAACTTGTCATACCTACCTTCTGAGGTTATATAGAGTTGAATGCCTTTGAACAGGTCTTTCCATTCATCCTCCAAATGAGAAACTAGCATGTTTTTCTTCCATGTGACATTTCTGAATTCTGCCTTAAGATATGCTCTGAAATTGAGATTCTTGGTTGTTGTTGTCTTGAACCAGCTCTGGCCTGATCTAGGTAAGTTGGTTGTTGTAGCAATGGCGGCTTCATCAACTATCATTTCTAAAGAACCCACACAGGCTTTGTTTCCATCATACGATTCAGCAAACGCTTCAGCTGTTATTTGGTGGCAACCATTCTGTAACTTTTCAACATAACCCATGCAGCCTGCGTCTGAGAAACATTTTTGCACCTCTGGATGTGCTTGTAAAAAAGACAGACTGTCTAATTCTTTCCTTAACAATGAACCACTTCGTTTCCCTTCCATCTGTAACTTGAACCCCATACAATTTTGCAAACAAAGTCACTGTATTTTGTTGATTGAGCCAAGGTTTGGCACTGGTGAAAACTCTCGGCGTTGTCTTTCAAATATGAAACCATAACATAGTGCTTATGGATAATGCATGTTGAGAATATGAAGTTTCGATTTGATGTCGCCGGCTGAGTAGTACTGCTCCTTTACTTGTGATGATGAATTTGAATTCATCATCTCCAACGCCGTTATCTCGTGAAGCATGCATTCATGAACATGATCCGCTATGATATCTGATTTAGACATGCATAACAGAATCCTCATTATTATTTGCTTTCACTAGTGCCTTATAATGATTATGTGACATGTGTCGAACATGTCATCTTTTGATTTCTGAAAACATGGAGGAAAAACACGTGTTTCGTGCTTTCACGAGCTAACTGTCTGTGGGAAAGTACTCCTTAACTATTGAAAATTGCTGCTTTCACCAACTAATCATCAACCTTGCAACACGCGTTAGCTGTTGAAAATATTTTCATGAAATTTAATAGAAAATACCTTTATGGATCAACTTATTTCTAAGGTATGAATTTAAAACCTAAGTTTTGACACTAGAAGAAATTAAAAACAAAATGGAGAAAACTATAGATAACCATGCTATCAACCGCAAAATGAAACCATAGTGACTGATTCATTTTGGGAGCTAACAGGTATCAAGGCACTGAGTACATTCTTAAAAGTGTGAATAAAAGAGTTGGTGTCGAACACCTGGATAATCCATCGATCAGGAGACATTGATGTACTCCCAATTGTCGATGGCGAGAGAGCTTGCCACTAATGATTGCAAGCCTCAAGGTACTCATAAGACTCTAGGTCCTGTTTCCAGAATAAATGAGTTGAATTTGATGGAAGGAGACCCGCTGGAAGGAGAGAACTAAGGAATCTCTCATCAGTCAACATGAGGTGCAAAGCAAGAGCTTCATGATTTGGTGGAAATATAATGAAGAACATGTCCATGAACCAACGACCCTATGCATCTTTCCTGTGTTCCAAGTGCAAGTGGTACATGAAAAAGACCATCTGAATAGCAACCAATGATGAAAACTGCTGACAAAGGTGAGGAAACCACCAATAAGGCTAATGGCATCCAAGATACTGCACGAATCCCAATGTGTGAATAGATGTCTTTCCGTCGAACACAAGGGAAACCACCCAGTCAACGTACAATGATGAAGTGTCAACTGCTCGGTTCAAGGTTACCTACCAATGATGAAAGGAGGACCAGGGTGCATGATAGGACTCCAGTATCATGTGATTCTGAGACACACTGAGGGTATGGTTGACATGAAAAGTCAAGAGTTCTGAGGAGTGGCCGACACAGGTTGATAGACTTCCTTTGAACAAGAGCATGAGACATATAGAGGACTCCGACAACATAGACCCAATGATGAAACCATGAGATGCAGGAGGCATAAATGAAACTCTCTATAGGGACTGGAAGAGTAACCAGTCGGTATAGAAGAATCTGTAATGAGCTCAGCTTCCTAAGGCCATGCTTAATCACAAAATTATGATGAAGAATGGATTCAATAACTTTGTGCTATGTTCAAAGGTGACATGATTGCTGCCAATATAAGATAATAGTCCCTTCCTACCCATCTTTTTTTGTTTTTTCATAGACAAATGAATGCTATGATACAGTGGAGGAAACAAGTGTCCCAAGTAAGAAAAACTAGTTCCAGCAGTGGAACATACCTATGCTCAATGCAAGGAGATGCATGTGGAAGATGGACACTCGAGGGAATGTTCCCTCATGGGTATAGGGTGTCAAATTTTAAAGGATATAAACAAGGATTTTCTTGGTTGAGGATGCAAAAAACTGCTGAGGAAAATGGTTTATAACGCAAAGTGATAACTGACTATAGGCTCAATACTACAAGCAGGGGCATGAGATGCAATCAAAACTTAACGCCAAAAAATGTCCTTTTTTTTATGTATTTTAGTTTACTTGGTGTGAAAAAAGGGATAAACTTGTGCCAAATAGATGTATTTTCAAATGCAATTTACGAGTGTGAAAGAGACAAGTTCACTCGGAAATCTTTTCACTTTTTGATAACGAGTCGGAAAAGGGATTAACTAAGACTCACGACCTTTCAAGTCCAATTTAATGAGTGTGAAAGGGAAAAATCACTTGGCAATATTTTCACTTTTTGAAGACGAGTTGGAAAAGGGCTTAAATTAAACTCGTGTGGGAGTTTCTAGGCGACAAGTCATGGGGGAGGCCAAGGCTCCCATGCTGGACTTCTGTGGAAAGTCAACATCTTACAAATAGCCGACATAAGCTTGGGAAAACCCAAATCTCTCCAAGTCGAGGAGGATAAATCACTAGCGGAGGATAAGGTCTCTGTGATATATAGGATATTGTCTCTTATAGGAAAAGAAATAGGAGGGGGCATTGGGTACCCCACAAGACTATCCCAATCGAAGGGGATCTTCTCAAGACTCAGATGGAGATAAATCGAAGAGAGTAAAACTCTCTCTCGTTCAGAAGGAGAAGGATCAGAAATGTTGATGACATGGTTGAAGGATGCATCTCCCTCAACAAGGAGAGTAGGGTTGACTAGATATTGCACTGGTACGACCACTTCTTCAATTCTAGGTTGAAGAGGATGCACGATAATAGGGATAGAGGAAACATCACCCTCGACAATGGGGGTATGGTCCAGAGATGATTGCAATGGAATTATGACTGTGTCAATCAAAGGAGGAACAGGGTACGGGGAAACAACATAAGCCTTAGAATTCGAAGGGCCCTTAGGGGAGCCCCATGCTTCTGGTATCCTAGAAGTGGCTGGAGATAAAAAAAGTAAGGTGATCTCCTTCACAGGTCCTACAAAATAATTTAGGCTTACGTTTGAGACGTCTAGGCTTCTCAATGCCCCTAGCGTCATTCACAACGGATGGTGACATGCTCTCAATGTGACTGGCAAAGGCGAGAGGGTCATCTCCTACATGATGTATAGAGGTTGGAGATGTGACATTGATATTTCTCGTGGCGACTAGAGTGATGCCCCCAACATGATTGGCAGATTCTAGGTGTGGGTTCTCAACATGACTTGTAGAGTTTGTTGACTCATCCCCAACATGATTGGCAGAGGTTGGTGATGGATCTCTAGTATGACTGGTAGTGACTGGACTAGCAGTGAGTTGTATCATTTGATACCAAGGTCCAGGGAAAGATTGGATTTGGAACATTGCAGGCCAGGAAGGATCCTAGTTGTCCCCCTGTCCATTTCCAAAAGGGTAGTATCCTCCGCCTGACTGATTCTAAGAGGTGTGTACGGGCATAATCACTGAAGTCTGCAAAGAGACAAAAATATGATAAGGACTATTTGAGTGAGGATATATGTTTCCCCCTTGTGAAGGGGTTCCATAAAGAGGGTAGCCCGAACAATAAAATGGATTATCCCCGTATGAAATACTCGGGGATACATGAGGACCCGTCATGGGAAAAGTGTTTGAAGGAACTGGCATGGCGGACGAAGGATACAAAGATGGGGTGTAGTAAGTATAATAAGCACCCATCTGATCATTGGCTCCTAAAAGAGCATAACTAGGATTGGATCCGTAAGAGGGGAGGTTCCAACCTCCCACAGTGAGAGGTGGTTGAGGGACATGACTCATATCAAACGAAGAAGTAGGCATCGAGGTCATCGTGCCCCCAGATCCAATGCTAGTATTCATGTAAGTGGACTGGGGAGAGGATTTCACGGGTGAAGGCATATCAACAGGAAAATGACTAGAGACCCAAGGTGTAGACTGAGTGTCATAGTTCCACATACCATTATGAAAAGCAAAAGGATTCATCCCCATGAGGTGAGTAGGCTTCATGGGGTAGGTAACGGTAAATGAGGGAGCCAAAGTAAATCCACTATCCATGATAACGAAGACTCAGTAAAAGATCCTAAGGCCAAATAGTAAGCAAAGAGCACACCAAAAGTCAAATGACCAATATGCATACAAACAGGGTAAAGTGGATGAGAGTGGCCTCCCTCCCTAAAGAAGGTATGTCTCACCCAAGAGGGGCCTGAGATTCCCTGCTAAATATTGGAGGTAACATAATCAGTTATAAGGGCCCTTGTGGGATTAACAACTAGTCGGTCAGATCCCCCCAGAGAGGTAATCCTCCATAAAGGATGTGTGTTGTCTGACCCTTATCTGACCCAAGGTACCTGCAGAATAACACCTGCAAGTAACCGATGAGACACCTAAGTCAAGAAACTGATAAACCATTGTATAACCGATGCATAAGTGAGAAGTTGTAAGTCAAGTCCACCATATGGGTAGGGTAGCAAAGCCTGAAACCTTGAAAGTACCGCCTCTCATGGAGGTAAAGGCACTAGCAAGATCCCCAGATACGAATAGATCCCCAGAAATATCTTTGACACTAAGAAGGTGTCAGGGGGATATCCCTTCAACTAACTTCGCGCGACCTCGTGATTAACTTCGGTGTGAGCGGAGCCTCCTGATCTTACCAATTATACAATGGATTTCTCCACTCCCTGTCTTAGATGCATATGTTGATTTAATTGCCTTGGAGAAGTTTACTCACAAAATCCTATTCCAAGGCACTAAATCCTAAACCAGTTTGTGCACCCTAGAAAATAAAATCGTGACTGATCAATTTTAAATTATAGCATTAATTTTAGTGGCCGTGATTACTCAAAAAGGTATGAAAGTGAAACTCATGATGTTATGACTCTGCAAGAAAAGTAAATATGAAAATAATGCAAAGTCCTAACTTTAACTTTCAATGAATGATATGCTTCGAAAAACCAATGCAATTTTCAATTTCAACTTTGCAATTCTGAAGTAAAAATGAAATATTTCATTATATGCACTAAGCTAATGACAAGGACTCTAAAGACAAAAATGCCAAGCAATGCAAAATGCCTATTTTTTTTTGTATTTTCAATATAATAAAAATGAAAATGCATGGACTAAAAAGTAACTTGATATATAACCCTACTATGTATAGAAAGAAATAACTCAAGCAAGATACCAAGCAACAAAACACCCAACCCAATGTACAAGGACAATAAAAAATGAAAAGATGATGAGAAAGACTCTGCCCATAAATTCAACCAAGGATGGGTTTCTTGTCATCCCACAAGCACTTAACTGGCACTACAAAGACCCAAGAAGGTTCAACAAACCTAAAATCCCACCCAAAAACCACAAGACCAAGCAAACAAGAAAGGAAAACTGATGTACGTGACTGTTAGGCAAATAGAGCATATATACGCCTCTTGTAGAGGGACAACCTGCATATGTATGCGGCTGTTAGGGAAAAAAGCATGTATATGTTTCAAAAAACAAGGCCATGCAAGGGAGAAGGATGAAAACTTAGACCCAATGTGAACATAAGTTGTCAAGCAATGATACGACAAAAAACACAATAGAAACAAGAGCAATCTAAGGAGAAAAGTACTCCAAACCCTAAGAAAGAAGATTCAATCCCCAATATAGTCGCCAATTCTGTTACGAGGAAAATCTCTCTATGGCTAGGGTAAACCACAACAGACGGAAATGACTGTAGAAATCAACTCTCTTCTCAAGTATGCTATATAAACAAATATGCTAGCAAGACAAGATAAAATCCTACCTCGTCCAGATGTTCGATGAAGTCCATCATGGAGCACTTGACCCAAAGAAATATACCTACAACTAGTCCTCAACAACCAAGCAAAGCAAGTATATGGTGATATTATATAATGTTAGCACATTCAATAGCATAATCCATTAATAAACATGACAAATACGCCCATGGAATAATAATTCAATATATTTGCAAGATATCAATTGGATGGGAAAAGAGTATTTCTATTAATAAATGATCACCAGAAGTGAAAATGTTATAGACTTTCGTGTTAGCACGGTTCGGAACTGAGAAACTAAGTTCCTTCCAGTTGGGCCTCCACGACTTCAATCCTCCACCAAAGGCAAGCTCATAAGAGAGAAACAATGAGGTTCTCAATCAATAAGGGAAGAGCTTGTGGGTTGAACACTATGTTCAGACTTAAAGGACAAAGGGATACAAACTCAATATGAAGTAAATAATTTCTCCAGAGTAACTTTGCTCTCAAAGTTGAATTCTTTCTCCTTTTCCATAGCTTCAAATTGACCCATTTATAGCCTTCAAAATGGAATTGAAGGGCCGATTTGGAACGTTTCTAGTATGTGGAAGGCCAAGGATCATAGATCTCTTGTCGTGACATGGAAACCCGACATTAATTTTCATTTTTTGGCACAAATCCCGATGTAGGCAGGCTGTAGTGGAGCAGCCTGCGTATATGCATGTTGTATAGTAGGCAAGATGCGTACATGTGGAAAAATATTTATTTTTAGCTCTGGATTTTACAAACAGGGATGATAAGTTTGCATGGGAAAATGGAAAAAAGGCCTTTTGTGCAAGATTGCATAGGGTGAGGCAAATATTGCTATAACACATGGGCACACAAGCTCAACCAAGACACCAAAAGTTATTTCTATTTGTTTTTCCATCTCTTCCTAGCTTCTAAACCATTTTTTTTTCGCTAGTTTGTTCGTGACTTGCATGAGTAGCCTGTGGTCTAAGAAACCGTGACCCAAGGATCTCTAAGCCATCAAAATCACATGGGGATCACACCTGGCCTGGACCACACTAACCCTTGGCATGGTTGGATTCTAGGTGTCTCCTCCCAACTATTTGAGTTTCGAACCTAGATCAACTTACAGAATGAGGTCCATAAAAACCAATCACTCTAGCGAGATTTGACCCTAGCTTCTAAACCATTATTATTTTAAATATGTAACACCTTGTTTTATCCATTAATAAGTTCTTCATATTAACACCTTGCCATGAAGCAACGTTTTAAACATTAATGAACCCTTGATATTAACACCTAGTAATGAAGCAACATATCCCTCTTTCACGACATGAACTAGAAATTTGTGTTTTTGTCTCCTAATATATAGATTCTTCTAGACATTTGTCTTATTCCTTGATATTTCAACTCTTAAATGAACCCTTGATATTAACACCTAGTAATGAAGCAACATATCCCTCTTTCACGACATGATTTACACACATAACTAGACATTTGTGTTTCTTCCTCCTAATATCTAGATTCTTCTAGACATTTGTCTTATTCCTTGATATTTCAACTCTAAAATGAAACCCTTGATATTAACACCTAGTAATGAAGCAACATATCCCTCTTTCACAGCATGATTTGCACACATAACTAGACATTTGTGTTTTTTCCTCCTAATATCTAGATTCTTTTAGACATTTGTCTTATTCCTTGATATTTCAACTCTAAAATGAACCCTTTTAACACCTAGTAATGAAGCAACATGTCCCTCTTTCACAACATGATTTGCACACATAACTAGACATTTGTGTTTTTTCCTCTCTAGATTCTTCTATATATTTGTCTTATTCCTTGATATTTCAACTCTAAAATGAACCCTTGATATTAAAACCTAGTAATGAAGCAACATATACCTCTTTCAGGGCATGATTTGCACACATAACTAGACATTTGTATTTTTCCTCCTAATATCTAAATTCTTCTAGACATTTGTCTTATTCCTTGATATTTCAACTCTAAAATAAACCATTGATATTAACACCTAGTAATGAAGCAACATATCCCTCTTTCACCGGATGATTTGCACACATAACTAGACATTTGTGTTTTTTCCTCTTCTAGACATTTTTCTTATTCCTTGATATTCAACTAAGTGGGGTCTTCATGGTATTGAGACTTGGCACTAATCCCAAACATTTTTGTTTTTTCCTCCTAATATCTAGATTCTTATACACATTTTTCGTACTCATTGATAGTCAACTAAGTGGAGTCTTCATAGTGTTGGGACTTGGAATCAATCTCCAATAGTCAATAGTAATTAACCACTAATTTCAAAGTTAATCCCTTACAAGGGTCAAGGGTCATCTTGACTTGACTATTGATTATTCATCTATGAAATTAGTCATCCAAAAAAAAATTCCATTTCGCAAGTATGAATATAGGTCTTAAGAATGACTGTCTACAATTCACTTAGTTTAAAAAATCAAATTTATGATTGATGATTAAATTTATTTATGTATTAAAAAATCAAATTTAAACAATAGAAAAGGGAGATTTCACTACAATCTCAGTATGTATTAAAAAATCAAATTTAAACAATAGAAAATGGAGATTTCACTAAAATCTCAGTGGAATGTTAAAACAAAGTCGTCGACCATTTATCTCATCCATCCAAAATTCAATAGTCAAGACGACCTATGCAAGATTTTAATTTGGATCATGCAAGGCCCTTTTTCCGTGTAGTTGAGGGAGGAGATTTTAATTTGGACCATGCGATCTGAAAATATTTCTGGAAAGTGGTATGAGAAGATTTCTGAAAAAATAGCCGACTGGACGATTTCGACAAGTATTTTATGTCTGTTAAATTTAAATTTCTTCTATTTCCTTTTACCTTTCGTATGTTTAGTAAATTCGAAGTTAAAAATGAATCTATGCGTGTATACAAGTAATCACTATGGTTTTCTAACCCATCATGATTGTTGTGTTTCATATATCATTTATGGTGGAGTTTTCAAAAATCTTGGTGCCACATCATTTATGGGAAATCCTGGTCTCTGTGGACCTTGGGTAAATTTGTCACTTTGCTATGCTCGCAAACATAAAAGTGTTTCACATATGAAAAGAGCTATTATGCTTATTGTTGCAGTTGCAGTGACGGTTGTATCATTTTTGTTTTTGGGAATCTTGTGGAGACAAAGTCATAAGAGGCATATCCCTATAGAGGTTATGACATCCTTAAATGTGGGGAATCAAAGAATTTCCTATGCAGAGCTCATCACCGTGACAGATGGATTTAGTGATGCCAACTTGTTAGGAGTGGGTAGCTTTGGGAATGTGTACAAAGGGGTTTTTAATGATGGCACAGTGGTTGCTATCAAGATTCTTGATTTGGAAAATGAAGGGGCTCATAAAAGTTTCAAAAGGGAGTGCAAAGTTTTGGGTAGAGTCAGGCATCAGAATTTGATTAGAGTCATAACCTCTTATTCCGACCTACAAATGAAAGCCTTGATATTTCCATTTATGTCAAATGGAAGCCTAGAGAAGTGGTTATATCCTTATGGTGAAGTCAAAAGTGGTTTGACATTGATTCAAAGGTTAAATATAGCAATAGACATAGCTCAGGCCATGGTGTATATCCATCACCATTGTTTCATGCAAGTCATCCATTGTGATTTGAAACCAAACAATGTGCTTCTTGGTGAAGATATGATAGCATATTTAATAGACTTTGGGATTGCAACCATATGTTTTGCAAATTTTGAGGATTCAAATTTCACTTCTACACTTGCACTTAAGGGATCCATAGGCTACATTCCTCCAGGTATTATTTGAACTATATTCCATGTTAGACAATGTCATGAGTTTCATAATTTTATTAAACATTTTGAATTAGAAACCTTATGATGAGGATGTTTGAATGCAGAGTATGGATTGGGTGGACATGTCACAACAAAAGGTGATGATTATAGCTATGGAATAGTGATATTGAAGATTCTAACTGGAAAGAAGCCTATCGACAACATGTTTGTGGAAGGAATGAACTTGCAGAAATGGGTGGGTAGCAGTTTTAGAAATCAACTAGGGGAAGTCATGGACAAGAACTTATTGAGAAGAACTAGTACAAACACTCAAGTAGATAAGGATCTCAATTGCCTCAGTCAATCCATAACTATGGGTTTTCTTTGCACAAAATATGTGTTGGATTACTGAGAGGGGGGGTGAATCAGTAATAACGTAATTTTAATCCTTTTTCTTCAAATGTTATATCAATGTAGAATTATTATCCAATAATGACCAGTAATAAATAAGCAATGAACAAATGAACAATCATACACATACACAGTACACCAGTGTTTTACGTGGAAACCCAAATCGGGAGAAAACCACGGAACGCTTTTTTCTTATATGTCTTGAAGAATTACATTCATTGGAAGCACCAACTTCCTTTGTTTTCCAGCTGCAACTGGAAGGAGGCTCCAACCCCCT